>DWME01001564.1:0-24179 GCA_018244795.1 Parelbella ahira ahira
CCGTTGCATACCGGCGTGACGTTTCATCTGTAAAAATTTTACCCTCATGCGCCTAAAGAAGTTTCACTTCAAAAGTTTTCGCTACTTGTACATACATATGCATATATACTTACAGTGATAACACATTCAATTTAAAAAAACACTAACATTCTCCGCACCAATAGAGTGTCAAATGTTTTTGGCAAGAAAAAAAAGAAGCAAAAATCACATGTTCAAAGTTCATCAGTTGTGAAAGCTAAAAATGTCAGAATCGCGGTCAGGCATGTAGTTCAGTGGGTCTGTTTAGACGAGCGCCGACATCGCCGAAATCCTCGCGTTATTTATAAACCGCCCGGCGAGCCGTGCGGTCAGTTAGATGCGAAATAATGATCTTCGTTTAGTCATCGACGTGTGTATGGCAGGGGTCTATTTACGTGGATGCCACGTATATGATATTGTATCGTGAATATTTCTACTTTCGTAATAAATGACGAATAGGATACGTGCTGACGCTGAGCAGAGATGATTTGATCATCACATCATCGCCGACATTCTTTGTAGCGTTTTATTTTAAACACGTTTCACTGACAATCAGAGCAATTCCGGGAGGCGGTAGACACGCCAGATTATAAGGCTTCACGTTTATATTATTTACATGGAGCTTTCACAAGACATGAGGGGACTTTAAAAAAATGCAACACAAGCTAGGATGGCGTTGGCAATTGATCACTGACGTCACAGATGTACATAGACAACTGCGAACAAGGACAATGCGGTATCCGCCCATTTAGCCTTTTGCTAAATAACAGTTATAAAAAAAGGATTCAACTACTCCTTGAAAGTTGTTGACACTAGTAGAACTCCTTGGCAGGCACCTGTCAACTACTTACTACGGACAAGAGCAATGCCAGTCGATAGCCCAGGGGTAGCAAGATTGCGCAGGGACGATGGATACGTTTTACCAGCGCGTACGAAATAATTGGAATGGATTTAGTGTATCATTCAAGTTTCGGCTTACGTTGTATGATTGATTAAGCGAGTGGACTTAGGACTTAGTCGTTTTGCTACGATTTTTTAATTACGGGCGACAACTCCTTTCTGTCCGTCCTTGACTACAGAATGATTTTTATTCGGCATTAAAAGTATTAAGTGAGAGTACTTTCTAGAATAACTATAAGTTAATAATAGGTGCGTAGAGTTGTTCAACAAGCTCATTGGTGAGTTATTTTAGAGGCCTATGGTTAGCAGTGAACGGTAACAGGCCGATGAATGAATGAATGATTGAACGATATGAATAAATAAATAGGTGGGTCACTCACGCTTCCATCGAAGTCGAACTTGGCGATGACCACCTCCAACACCTGGTGCGGCTGCTGCAGGGGCGTGGTGGCGGCCTGTGCGCTCGGGTGCGCGAGGGGCCGGATCAGCGGCGTGGTGTCCAGGTAGTGGTGCCGGTAGAACGACAGCAGTGCCGGCATGTCAAATAGACGATCTTGCTTTCAATAGTGGACCAGTGATTTGTGTTTTAGAATATTTATGAGAACATCGAGGTCAATATAAGTCCTCTCCATGGATCTCTGAGGTTTGGCTGGTATCAGACATAGTGTGGTTAGCTCCCTAAATTTAACATAAATGAGTTTTTCTTTATTTATTTTGACATACGTTTGTTTCTAATTTGAACTTATTTTCGTGAAAAAGTAATTTTACTTAAAAAAAAATATAACAAATATTTTATTATTCTACATAAAATTTAATGTTTTTGAAAACGTTATAATTATCCTGTAATGTTTACTTACGTTATTTCAGTTGCGAAAATATTAACCACAAATCTTTAAAAGACAGTTTATCCACTGAGAAAATTGAAATCGCGTTAAATAGTCAGAAACGTGTGTGCCAAATAAAAACTAAGAAGGTCAGATAAATACTTTATGTTTTATTTCGTCCATTCCATAAATTATCCGCCACATGGCTGGTCTCTTTCGACGATCGTAAACTGGAAACCCTTAGTTTATTAAAGAGGATAATACTCTACTTAGCTTCAATGCAATTTATTCGGTCATTCTGTGGCAGATGTTTAGCATAATTATTTTATAACCCTATGAAATTACCGCTAGCAAAATTATATTAGGTTCACTGGATTAGCAGTTTTATGGTTTTATAGCGATAAATTAATAAGGAATTTCAATATCAGCAGCGAAAGGTTATTTTTAATTATATACGACTACCAGCCAACGTAATTTTATTAACGTCGCTACAAACGTAACATCAGGTGAATACGTAAGAATTACACATATGCTAGCTAGTAAAACCTAACATGAAAGATTTTTTAATTAAAAATTAACAAAATTAATAATTAACAAAATTAATAATCGTAAATGTTAAATAATAATAAAATCTTGTGATATTTTGCATGCTTTGACTCCCTATAGATAGATATGTATAATATTACCATTCATTTTTGAGATATCTCTTTAACAATAATGTTATGCGTTTGTTTTTCTGGTGTTTGGTGGTGGTTTTGGTGGTTACTTACTAATTAATAGTAGGTATATAACGCTAGTTTACGGTCTGTAAATTTGTAGAGATTCAAGAGATCCAAGTCTAAGTGTACATGCGCCGATTAGGGGAGGTCTGAGTGTAGCAGTAGATTTATCTAGACTGATTGATAGACATGCAATCGGAACGGAATATACTTCAATATTAATATTATAACATACTACGACGACGTTCAATATTAATATTATAACGTACAACGACTACGGCCTTAACCCTCTCCATATGAGAGGAGACCCATATTCCAACAGTGGAATGACAAATGGGTCGTTTATTATTATAACGTATTAAAAGAATATTATAAAATATTAAAAAACCAGATAGTACCCGACCCGGAAATCGAATTCAAGACCATTCGATCAGCGCTTGCGGGTCGAGCGACGGGGCATCTAGTCATTAGCACTTTATATTAAAAATATAATTTGGTCCACTTCTTTTTTTCAGAACAGTAGGCTCTTTCGTGCATCTGCTGAAGTCGTCTCTGGGATCGGGATTGCTAGCGATGCCAGTCGCCTTCAAGCACACCGGGCTCATTCCTGGCTGTCTTGGCACAGCCCTAGTGGGGCTGATTGCGACTCACTGCGTATACATATTGGTAGGGTTTATTTACAAAATCCGTGTCAGGCCCGCACCATACAATTCGAGTCACGTATACAAAGTTCTTTGTTATTCAACTACACCCATTACGTACAATTTAAACTAACAATAACTTTAAAAAATATATACAGTTATTGGAAACATATTGAATGTATGTAAGAAACGAAAAAATTAAACTTCTGCGATATAGATACAGACGCACGTTTTTATTAAAAAGCTGACCGTGGTATTGGCATTTTGTTTTACGTGTGGCGTTTTCGTTCAACTGAAATATTCGCAGCCTTTATACGGCGTGTTATGAATAGTATAATTGGAAACCATAAGTCACGTAACGTAAGTAATAAAGAGAAAACAGCTGTGCGGAGAGACCGCCATATTTTATTTGTCCACGCCTTTAGTGTGTTGCCGAGAGTGACATGTTGGATAAAGTGTCACGACTATCTCATTGATACGTCAAATACACTGATAAGGATTGTATTCACAATCTGTACTGTTATTTGTACTATATAGTGATTTATTTTGTATCTAATATACAAAGACATTTAAAAAGATTCCAAAATACATTCAGTTAAACTGCCCATACTCCATCAAAATTCATATACGAGTAGATCATCGATTACATTATTCGCAGAAGTTATTCGTATAGAGATCGGACAGTATTTACCCAATTGAATACACTTTGAGATGTTTATTGTTATCTTTTCAAAATACACATGTAAAATACTCTTATAATTATCGGTATTTATTTAGTCGAGCTTTGAATATTTGAACGCAATCATCCTGTTTGAGTCAGTTGATTGCGATGGAAGTCAGGCGAAATTTACCACGAACGAACATTCATTTTAATATTTATTTAGAGACCTAGAAATTGTTTTTTAACTAATCCTTAACAAACCCCCGAAATTCCAAAACTGATCGAAATGTTCTAACAATAACAATCTACGTATTTCATATAAGTAAATTACATGTTAATTATTTATTTATTACTACATCTAACGTGCTTCTTCAATAATTACAATTTCAACAACAACAATTTCAATTCTCGCTTATACAAGCACGACGATTTCGGAGACTTCGGACCTCCCCATTGCACAATATCTAACTTATTTGGCCAAGTCTTGTTTTCCCTCGGTACCTGCACCTGCGTCAATTTTGTCATATATCTTATCTGATATTCTTGCTACATGTCCAAATCATCGAAAACCTACTCTCTGCTCACCCCATAAAGGATCGAGCTGATGATATCATAATAGATACAATTAAAATCCTCTTCGTTAAGTTAATTACATTTGCCTAAATATTTTATTAACCTACATGAAAATATAGCGTCTAATTAGTAAAACCGGATGCATAATACGAATGCATATGTGTATATATGAAGAGCTCTAGACTAAGAACTTTACTCTATGCAGAAATCTTTTACATTATAAAGCCTTAACGATTTAGTTCAAACTTCTTAGATCACAACACATAGCTGAGCTTGCATAACAAACGTTTCTCTGTTTAACGATTTCTCAAAACAAAGCTTAACTCAACAACAAGACAATAACGTTTGCCTTACAACAACTCGTACTGAACTTCAAATAATTCTAGATCGTTCTGGAGTTCTTTGAAGTTCAGTGCGAAATGTTATTAATATTGTTCATAACGTTATTTGTACTACACGTCGCGTTCACTCGAGTGCTGAGAATATTGAGAGAATACCTTCCATTAGACGGAGACATAAAATAAGTGTAGCCTGATTTAATGGGCACATGTTTACTTTAACGTAGGATTTTCTGGTTGATTTAGGAAGGAATGGACTTAATTTTGCGGTCTACTTGTTCGTTCAATGCGTTAAATAAACGGTAGCAATATCGCCTGTTGGGATAAAAAATGAAGCAAATTATTGTTATAACGGCACGACAGGTCTTTTATCGGACGGGCACAGGAAATTGAGAGGACTGCCTCGTTGGTCTAGTAATTTCAAGCGCGACTGTTGAGCGAGAAATAATGGAAAACAAAACATCATTCGGTTTATCTAACTTGAAATTCCCAGTAGTAACTCCGAGTCTAGATTTACGTTCGCTGAATAAGCTCACCTCTGTACCTACGTATAAAATAAGTGGGAAACATTGGGAGCACTTTACTCCTCTGCCTACCCTTTCCTTGGACCGCAGACGTAGCAACTGTCTGGACGTAATTCCTTCAATAAAATCGATGTTATAATTTGTGTAAATTAAACGTAATTTTGCTTTAATTTTAACACATGTATCGTCTTCTTAATGTTATAATCAAAAATAATGGCATTCTGGATTGCGTACAGTGTATTTTACACATCAAGTTGTGTACTCTTCCACTAACCCGGAACGTCTAGATAATTGTCTTGCAATCAAATCATTTAACAAACGTGTATACAGTTTCTGCCTATAATTCACAAAACACTATTTTGGCTGTCAGGCCTATATCTACACACATGTATTACTCAAAACTTTACGTTACTTTAAATTGTTCGAGTGCTTATAGGTAAAGGACAGACATACTCGTATGTATGTCTTATGCCGTGATCCTTATACCCTTTCTAAGCCACTCTGAAAACTGATTCTTACAGGGATCACAGTAATAGCTATATGTGAGTAGATTACTTAGTATATTATCTACGTTCTAAGACATAGACACTTTAATAAAATTTTTGCCATCAGCTTCTTTGATTAATCCTACATTTTGTTCGCGAATCGCTAAAATGATGGGAGTATTGAGCGCTTTAAGAATAATTTCTCTCTTTATTTCATTCTTTAATAATATTCAATCATTTATCAATTATTGACAAGTAGCCTTGAAGTATTCATGGAACATTACTTCATGAAAAAAGTTTTATTTCTAGAATAAAAACAAAGACTCCTATTTTCGTTTTGCGTGCTACATTTAACACGTCTGTTTTTTATAAGGCCGATATTATCCCTAAACCGAAACATGTGGAGACATCGGATGACAATGTGACGAAGGTGCTGGGTGATAGTGCGTGAAATAAAGCGTTCCTTTTGTCGAAAGTCGTACTTTCCACGTAACTTATATATTACAGAGATCCCAAAATTTAAGGATCTTCGACATTGTTACAATAGGACGAGTAATTTTCATTATCTCGATTGGAACGCCGTAACAAACGCGACAAAGGCAAGCTTTCTAAGCGAATTAGAATCTATGCTAGCTATGGATACCTACATTTAAGCAGCTAAGTTGTAACACAGTTGAAGTAATATTAATTATTAAACTGCCGGTAATAAACGGCGAAGTAATAGTTCTCCTATTACTAAGAATAGAGAAGAGAGCGAAAAAGAGACACAAAATAGGGAGAGAGAATAAAAGTTAAAGAAGATGGCAGCAAAAGCCAGAGACAGAGAGAGAGACTAATTTATAAACTGTACAAACACAACTAATACTTGAACCATATGATTATGCACATATGTATCTATTTATAATAAACATACATACCTAAGGGCATACATCGAATAAAAACTTACACTAGGAAAAAATATTCTATAAAGCCCTACGCGTCAGAAAGTTATTGGCCTCACGTGTTACGTTACGGAAATACATTGTCATAAAACAAAAGGGTTTTTTACTTTGTTGTTAATGGATACGATCTCCTTAGTGTTACGACGCTTCGGAAGCGTAACACGTGTTGCACGAGACACGTTACACGCGCATTATTGGGGAAGCAGTATTACATTTTAGTTATATTAATTTATATTCGTGCAAAGTTTACTTTGTGTTAAAGCAAAGTTTATTAATGACGACCCAATACAGAGTGCACCACATTTACCAAAATTGTCACGTTTTCAAAGTAAACGCAAAGTTTAAATACGAATCAACGTGTTGCATATAAATGAGTCGTTTTAAGCTTCGCCCTTCTCCCTTCTCGATTCACTTGCTTTACTTCTACAGAACTTACTCTACAGAAAATTCTGTCTGTATAGAAATCTATAGCGGCATTCGTTCGTATAAGTGGTCATTCGATAGGATGAAAGTTTTTAAACTACAACGGACTTTCTACAGCGCTTTGTTAATGTTGTTTACTGATATCTGAATAATCCATCTCGTTCTCAACTATATGCAAAATTTTGAGTTAGTTTATGTATGACTAATAAGTATAATTGCAAGAACAAACGTTACAATATACAATAACTATTAGATATAATTTATATTTATTACTACACTCCTCTGGTTACCCCTTGTGGCACTACAGGCGTTATGAGACTTTTTTTGAAATTGGATTAGTATAGAGTCATACCGAATGCTATAAAGTGTACTCCACAGTATATGAAATACATATCATAGAGGTACTCGAAATCTGAGAACCTATTATTAATACATATTTCACCCGAAGGCCGTAAATCTTTTAAATGGACCCACTGTTTAACCTCGTGTCAGCGAAAGCCAGCGTATTACCATAAGTCGTCCCAACTACGAGTATTTTAAATATATATTTCGCTTACTTTCAATCGCTACCATCTGCGTTTCTCAACATTTTTTTTTGCTTTGCTCTTTATATAATAACAAAACGAGAAAGAAATATGTATATGAAATTGAATATCACGCCTGTATCTTCGCGAAGAGATGGTCGGAGGAGTCTAGTATATACTAGCACGGTTCACCATTTCCGTTATACGAGTATGTCCCGACATGGAATAGGGGGTAAGCTTTACGCTGCCATACATAGGACACCATTGCGGATACCGAGTTACTACTACGAATTCCAAGTTAGAAAAACCCAATTACACCCGACTCGAGGATCGAACCCAGGAACCCACGTATAACCTTGGTAATGATAATAAGAACCCGTAACGCAATTATTATTATTAGATCACCACGCCGAGTCACATAATAGCCACAATTTTTAAGTATGACGTAAAAACTTTGAGAACCTTTTGGACCTTGAAAACCGAATTTTTCTCGTTTCTTTGCGTTTATTCAATTGGTTCTTTGATAAAAATCTTCGGATGTTCCCAATAGCCGAACATTGTTATTGTCAAGGAATGAAAAGATAAATTCACACGAAATAAATCGTGCTCTGGTTTGGTTTGGAATAAAATTTATGGTTTATATAAAAACAGAGTGCTAAAATAATGATTTTGGATATAATATGACGATGTGTGATGAGCCGTGTTGATATGTTAGACTGAGCCATTAAAATAATAGAACTGATTAAGTTGTACTAAAAACATTCCTTTCTCTATAAAACCCTAAAGTTACTAATTAGATACACAGTTGTAGACTTACTTGCGAAATTAATTATAAAATAAGTGTGGTAAAAGCAATAAAGTTCCGCGAAATTTAACATTAATTAAATTAATTACTGGTATACATACACTTCCGAATTTCAAAATAAACCGTATGCTCGCAACGCTAAGTAGATAACTTATGGTTCTACAAGTGTAGAGCGAAAGTTTGTCGTTTTCGTCCCATTGAGTAGGCCACTCTGACACTGATCTCCTATCGGAGTGAGAAGGGTGGCGATCACTATCTACCACCATAGCCAAATGCGGGTTGTAGAGTTACAACAGGTTTCCTCACGACATTTTCCTGCAATATTGTATGGAGTGTTAATTAATTTACACGCATATAATTTACGGAACGCAGGTAACTGGTAATTCTAAATCCAAAACTTCGGAGACGGAAGCCGAATTCTACATCATTAACTCACCATTACTGATTAGTAACAAGTTATGGTATAGTAACGTACTAAATAAGAAAATATATTTCTTATGATCTTCAAAATATTCTCGTAAATGTTGATCTTAGAAAAATATTTTTGTTATAACAATAATCTTACTATTTGAAAACTATCGTTATTTCTCATGAATATAGCTCAAATAAATCAGTATGTCAAATCTTGATTATTTATACACGACAAATGTTCAGACAACGAACACAAATAAATATATTCCTAATATATTTACTCAACACAATAAAATCACGAATTCTGTATAAAGTTATCTTAAAAACCCAAATATTTATGTATTGACATAAATTGTAATAACATCGTAACGCTTCAAACAAATCCCATTAAATACAATAATCGTATAACGTAAAATTTTATGAGCGTTTCGTTTATGATCGTTAACTTGGATCTATACTTTGTAGGACTTAGTATACTTTATATCAAATATAATAGTAATATTAACAGTATGTACACTATTTTAACTGCCCTTACTTATATGATATAACTTAATTAGTTCACAACCAACAGACATACTTATATTATTATATAATACCATAATATACTTAAACAACAGTTTTCAACTTGACTTATTACACAGAAATGCACCTACTCATATGTAAATACTACATCCGTACTCGCTAACTCACATGTTACGCATGCTATAATATGACAAAACAGTTCAATAACTTTTCCATCACCACAGGGGGCATCTTCATGGGACGCCTTTATTTTCTTTTCGGCTACAATGTTTAAACTCAATTATTGTAACAAATATATACATGCAGTTCACATGTTAATGTATGCAAGATATATTCAATGAAAATATTAATAAGCACAGGCGGCAAGAGAGACCAAGGCTAACCTACACTGAACAAATACCTCAGATACTGGCTAGTCCGAAGTCTAAGAAACCGGCATGCGCATGATAAAAACGATAAATATAGAAGAAGAACGCCACGTTCGTAAGGATGGAAATTTTTCGTCCTCTGACCTCCCTACCTATCCCATGGGTACCCTGCTGCAAACGTATGATAACAATATTTAAACTGTGTACAGGTCAGCACCTCAAGAGACATCTCCCGGGAATGCCGCGAGCCTGCCCTCAATTACACAGACACATGTGCTCGCGTGTTCAGACACGGTCCGCGGCCGCTGAGGCCTTACGAAGGATTCGTCAGGTCATTTATACATATTCGCTGACACATATAACAATTTTAATAGTCAAAGTCGAAGCCAAATAGTAATTAGACTCTCCTTTCATAGCCACAAGCTCACGTATGACTACAATATAACCTGATCGTAAGAGACGAGTATTCCAGAACATAGCAGATTTGCCTGTAAAGTGCCTAATTACTGTTATAAGTCTATGGACTTCATCTTCTTTATATAGACTCTATTTTTTATGACTATTCGAAGCGCGAAGCACTATTTTATAACTATTTATTTATTTATTTTGTTTTTCTTACTAGAAAAACAAAATAAATAAATACTTACTAGTACTCGCACGGGTGCACCTGTCAATTGGTATTTATTAGTTAATTTTCTCATATTGTAAGTAACGACTAGTTTCGTTAGAAATAAAGTTTTGAAACCCTGCTGATACTAACCATACTTAATCTCACTAAGAGTCCTATTCGTACTCTCCTGTTTGAAGTAGTCTGTCAATGACCATAGGAATCAGTCGCCACTTGGTACAGCTACATGCTCATTCATTCGAAATATTTAAATGTGTAATATGAATAAGATATGTATATAAATATATGTGTATGTTAGAGAGTAACATAGAACACTTTTATTTCAATATATGTTTAAATTTCAAATGTAACGGAAATAATTTATTTATTCATTTACGTTGTCTTCCAGAGGTTTCGCGGACTACGCGATGGCAGGCGTCTGTCTCGGCGGCACCAGCGTATACGTGATATTTATAGCTTCCTCTATCAAAGACGCAAGTACCTTTATTTCAAATAGTAAATTGTATTCGAATATATAATTTTTACCGTATACGTCGAGGATATTTAACTAGTAGTCAATAAATTAAAGGTTTACTTCAATATAACCAGTAGCATAGTAATTAAAACTGTTTACATAATATAATCTACACACTTATTAAATATTATACTTCTTAAAACTACACTAAAATAATGAAAACATGTCAATTGGTACGGTTGGTTGGTATTCCTTTTTAAACAAGATCTATTCAATTACTCTCATTCACTCTTAATATTGCTCTATTACTGTAAAATATCGTTCACTCTACAACTATAACATAAATATTATAACGATACCTTATAGCAGCTAATAAGGTGAATTTAATATACACGCCGCATAATTAAAGAATGCTACCAAGGAGAGTTATGTAGAGACAGCTTTGAAAAACTAAAAAATAATTACCTCTCTTCCTTTGGATATTGTGATATCGTGATATCGTGATATATTGTGATCACAGGCGTTTATTTACGACCTAATTGTTAGTTTGTAATAAAAATATACAGGATTGACAAAGGCGACCGGATTAAGCCAGACGTAAGGCTTAGGTTGTATATCATGGCTCATCGCAGGACACTTGATGTATAGTACATAAATTGATTTAATGTTTACATTTGGCCAAATCCGTTTAAATATTTAGATCGATTGCAGAAGTGCCTCAATCAGATAAAATACCATTCAGATATGTCAAATATTATTCTTATTATACCGTCACGCCACTCTCTGACAGATTAGGCAGAAAACACCAAGTACCAAATACTATCCTTATAAGTCTAAATGTGCTTCTACCACAATGTACCTTTTGGAGTTTTGTCTGTGACTTAAATAAAATGATAGAGTCCAAAATAGCAATAGTCAAAAATAAATCCTTCTGTAAAAGAACAATTCTTACTATGAGTCTGACGTGATATACATATGTATACTTTCATTTTTATAAAAGCATTATATTCATTAAATTAAAATGTATTGTATACGCCATACGACAAATAAATATTCCACTTCTTCCTTATATTCGCTTTCTATTGCCTTTGAGTTTACCAGAAAGAATAAATATCTATATTTGATATGTTAACAATTGTTCCCCGATCAAATGAGAAGAAAAAGTTTTGTCTCTTGAATAATTCAAAGCTGCGTTATGGGGGTAAGCTCCAAATGAATAATATTCATGAGTCAGACAACACTGGGAACTGAATAATATTCAGTTCCTAGAATTGTAGAGCTCAGGGGAGACTCGTGCAGTGTACCTTTCTTACCGGCTAATGTTCATTGCGTAGAATTTTTTCACGCTCAAGTATACTTAAGCTTGTGCTGTTTGTAACAATAACTCCGACAATTTCAGCGTCCTAAGGCAGAACATGCACGATAAATATTTATATATTCTATCTGTCGTAGACAGACAAAATATATATAGAGCAGAGTTACCAATATTTAAGAATGGAATGGAGGAATAGTTGGTCAGAAATTTTCTAAACGTATTTTTATTCCTCACAAATGCTAACTTAGTCATTTAATCAACTAGTTAGTGCTATTTAGTTTAGTTAGTGTAATTATTTCTTTACAAACAAACAATGTTTCATAGTTCACTAATACATTAATCTTCTCCCACGCTAAACGCTGCCTGCCAATATCAATATCGCGATTTCCATTATAATAATCGCATGTCCAATCTAAGTTAGTGCTTCTAAGAAGTGTACATCGTACTTTTATACTTACCATCACTTGAAACTTGTATATAAATGGCTAATGATGTGTAGATATGGTAAAGACCCCTGTTCAGATTTCGCTTATGAAGACTCTACTTTGCTTCTCATGTTGCTGCTAAGCAGCTATCCTTGCTTCGTGTTATCGTTTAAAGACTAATCGGAATCCCGGATATGTTAAAATAGGTGACTATGTCTTTGGGCAGCTGTGATGCTTAACGTCAAATGGGGTATATGTTCTCTCAAGAAAAAAAATTAATAAACATATAACATTTAATTATTTTGTTTTCTTTTTTAAAAAGATAAATTTCTTAGCCACCCGGGTATACATAAAAACCTTCGACCAATAATGACACCATAACTAAAACTATACGGAATCATTCACAATTGAGTACAGCTTGTTCCTTGGCCTAATATCTAATAAGAAATTAAACAATAATAATTGAAACGGCCATTTTAATCTCGGCCATCATAATATTAAACGAATAATTTGGGTGTTTATTTATTACTGCGGCTTTAGCCGCATTGTTAACAATTAATTAGAATTCAAGATACTTCTGAGAAACAATTGAACTATACAGGCTTTTTTTAACAAAACATAAATGTCAATTTTTAGCTACGCTCAGAGATGTGGGGGGAGAAGGAGATGAGAGTGGCGCCAAGTCACTTTATATAAGATTGAGCGTAACACCACTTCATCACTCAACCTTCCGGGTTGACCGATTGCATTTGTTACTTCTAATGTTTATTTGATTATGCTAATTTTACTCTCGAAATGATGAAATAATTCAGAAAGATAACGGGAAATGAAACTTAATACATACGCGTAAAATACAATGCCTTCCTGTCTTGTAACTGTTACTTATTTGTTAACGTTATATTTGATAGCTTTCGCCTTGAGTCACATTGACTTGCGCCTTGAGTCAATAATCATGTATAATCATTGATACCAAGTGTTCACTCTGCCAGAGTTTGGATCCGTGCCCGATGTATGGAGACATGCCATACACCGGGCACGGATCCAGTCTATTCTATTCCATGGACATTTACTCCACCGTGGAACATAAACATACCGGCTGAAACATTGAAGTGCACTGCACTAGTCTGCCTACCACTTTGGAGATTACAGGTGTGATGTTACGTTATTTTTCATAAATTAAATTATTCGTACGGCTTAAAAGAGCAGCGGGAATATCGTAGGTCACTTTCTTATCTACATTACAAATAAAAATCGGCACATATAGGCCCTAGAAAACAGTAGGTAATTAAGCTGATTATTTTAGGAACTGATGATAGTTCAAGGACATGACAACAACCTCATCAAATAGAAATGTTTAAATCGTCCTAATATTGTTAGAATAGTTAGTACATATTAAGCTATTACAAAAAGTGTTCCGTAGATTGAACGCAATTTGTTAACTACAGTTTTGACTATAGGGTACCTATATTTTATAAAATATTTCTCTGTCTACCCCTTAAAGCCATGATTATAATAATGATAGAAGTAATTTTACCGATTGATGGCGTTCCACCCATCCTTTCCCACTGTCTATATCTATCACATCGGATAGCTGCCATTGAATGAATCAATAGGAGACGGCACGATCGTGGTAACAAGAGGCTTTGTAATTACAATCAACTAAATTGTATCTCACGCTGTTCCTGTAATTGACAACATACTTGTTGTAAACAACATGTTTATTGTACCGTTTGAATATTATTCCGTATAAAGGTAAATGACCATATTGGGGAAATGTATTTACTAACCGTCAGTCGATTAGTATTTGTTTTCTATGCATTCTGCACTGTTTCAAGTTCTAGTAGTTCAACAAGTGTTGATCAAAGAAGAATATATACAATAAAATTACCATTCTTAAAATTCTGATAAAACAAATTGTTTCCAACTGTGATTGTATTATGAATGGATTCTCTAAGTGATAACTGAAGGTAAATTTATTTGATAAACAGTTGTGTTCTGTATTGTGAAAACATATATAGGTATAGTAGAAAATATCTATGTACATTAGAGTCCACACTCGCTATTAATTTGCCGTAATTAAAGCTCTTTGAGATCTGATTTAGCGGTAATTTAGGCATTAGAGATCACATTAAGACCACACTTACGTAATTGCTTCGTAATTGCGTGCCAATTACGGAGTTACCATGGACCTCATTTGGACATATGTACATATGTATATTTTTAAATCTGCTTTTTACAATTTCTATTAGTAAAAGTTAATTTTTCAGCACTGTTCTATAAGAATCATAGTCAGAATAGTTAATAATAAATCGTATTCGGTTTTAATTCGCCACTAAAAAATAAAACTAAGAGTTAAAAGTTATGTAGCATAGACTTATATTAGATATTTAAACACATTCGTACAATTGAGAAAAATATTTGTTCTTAAAATATTTAATAAATTGGAGGTAACTGAGTAAACGAGCCCTATAACCTTTTTCTTTTAACGGAAATCCTACGATCGTTACGCGTCATTCTTATTAATAGCTGTCTTATCTTGTTACAAGTTAAAAAATGCATTCATGAATATTAAGACCTTCCTTTAGGACCTAAGGATCTTTAGGACTTAAAGGACCTAGCCTTTCACTTTTATTTCAAAGCCTATAATTTAATTTGAATTCTCTTATTTTGTTTTGTGAAAGCCGATTTTTAAATATTTCAACGTAAAGAATTTATTATTGAATATTGAATGGGTAGCTACTTAAACTCGCTTACAATCTATCAAATCAATAAGCACCCTTACAAATATCCTTAGAAACGCCCTTTAAATTGCCCTCAGAATTTTTTTTAGATACGTGCTGATTACGGCTACAATTGACAAGTCGTATTGCATATTCTAAGAGCTTATCATTATCGGTCTATAAAGTTTGTGGCATAATAAACCGTTGAATATATTTCTGTAGATAAAATTCAGAGTGACATTTAGTTATTAGGTGGTCACTTCATTAAATTACCACATTTCAACAGTCCTAAGATAACTTCAATCCGATTTAACGCCTGAGATATTATATTAAATTCACCGAAATATTTGCGAATGCTTCAAAAATATGTCTTTGTTCTTCTCCTTGCATAGCAGATTAAGTTTTAATATACGCAGTTTAAGTTTAAGCAGTTAACAGTTTAAGCATTAAAAAAAAACTTAATACAGCTTAAAAAGCAAAACTTCATTAATATAAAAGGTTTTGCATGTTCCAGTACATGCTTATGACTTTTTCATTGTCTACTCTTGTTTTGCCTTAGTGTTCTCTTTTATCCACCATTTTAACCATCTTTCACCTTATACGTAGTAAGAATAGTATAGGAATATAGAATTTTGCTACTGCCTTCTTACCTTGCTTCTCTTCCGTATAGCTGGATCAAAGAATGGAATTAGATATGGACATCAATATACATATTATCGGTTTAGGTAGTATAAAATCATAGGCCGTTTTTAGCGCTTACATACAAGAAAGAAAGACTACTACAAATGTCAAGAAACAACCTTGACTTTTATAGACTATAAGAAATTTCGAAGTTGTATTTATTTTAATTCAAGGTAATTTCTGCCTTTTAGATAGCAGACAACTTCGCACCAGAAAGTCAAATCTCAGTAGAAGCGTACATCGCAATGTTACTGCTGCCACTGATTCTCCTCACACAAGTGAGATACCTCAAGTTCCTCGTGCCGTTCTCCGTGATTGCCAACTTGTGTCTGATGGTGACATTTGTCATCACTTGCTACTACACATTTACCGATGTGCATTTCAATACCGGCAAGCTTGTTGGAAATGTACTAGAATGGCCACTATTCATGAGGTAAGTTTAAACGACCTGACATTTCTACAATATTTGACATATTCAAATAATGGGTACCTGCTTATGCATGTTAATCGAAGTGTTTTCCAAACAATTAATTATTTGCTATGCATTTGTAATATTTTTTATGATATTTGGCAAATAGCCAGACGGGCTATCCGCAAGTGGGTAACCCTCGCCTTTAAATTTGAACTAAGTTCATAAAACTACAGGAATTTTCAAATAAGGAAATGCCTTATAATGCGTTAAATTTTTTAGCGGTACAATCCGCATTTATTATGATGCTATATTCGAAATTTTAATTCTTGGAAGAAGATACAATCCAAATTGATCGAGGCTTCTATTAAATTTGCTTCTTTCACCAGCTAAAGTATACAATAAAATCTTTTATTTTCCTCTTAACATTGGCACCATGCCAACAAACATACCAAAAATTTCCGTGTTTTATGTGAAAAGCTTTTATCTACACATTATTTCACGGAAAATTTTATTTAACATCCTCAAGTTTCATTTCTATTAAAATCACTGATCTTGACCTATATACATGTGTATATCAATCCTGTGACATTATGTATTGTAATATCTAAAACGATATAAATATCTAGAAGTGAAGAGACAGAGGATCTGGCATGACAATACGATAATTATAATCTTACCTTATCTTTGAGCACTGCAGACTCTTTAAGGGACCAAGCACAACGATAATTAAAGTAATAATAATATTAAAACATTTTAACAAATTTTTGGGTGACAAGATAATTTTGGATTTCTATGCCATTTATTCTAGACGTTTTCTGTTAGCGAATTCCACGACAAATCAATTCTACGTGAGCTCAATCTGTCATGTCAATTTCAACCGTTGTATCACTTTCAATCCAGTTCCCCGCAGATACGATAGGGTTGGCAACTCACGCAGAGTTATCTGCCAAACTTTATACACATTTTTAAAAGTTAATAAACACGAATGTTGGTCCAAACTCGTTTATAAAAGTGACAACTTGGATTCTTTTCGATGAAAGTATTTAATATAAGATGTTTTATTATTCAATGCATAATTTTAATGTGCATTAAAAAAAACCACTACGAACCCTTAACGAATGTACCGCAAGGATCTAAGGAGAAGTTGTTTTCAGTACAATTGCTTATCGACATCATGAGCATAGATCCTTTTACTGTCAATTCGTCGTCATCATATATTTTATCTTTTAAAATGTGAAGGCTGAAGTCTACCATACTGGGAAAGTGTACATCATCAGAAAATACATCTTAATAAAAAAGTTAATGGTCGTGAATAATATAAGCATCATCATCGCGCTTAGCACCAATGACACGGTTTTCTTTTTAAAATGTTTTACAGTTACATATTAAAGCAGGATTCCAAACCGGTGTACATGTGTGAAAAGATTGATTAATGTAAACAAGCACAAAAGCGCGGAAAGTATACAGATATTTGGCACTCGGTACTTTCTGCCTACTACGTAATTTATCTGGCTTGCCGACAGAATAATAATAATAATATTAATACAACACAAAGTTTGCTCGCAAGTTGTTTTATACTCGATAAAACTGGATATATTTGAATTGTGGTTTGGTACAAAATGGAGCGCGGCTGTTATGCGGCCGTCGACAAGCAGCAGGGTAGACGGTGGAAGAAACCATGTCCTGCGATCCCCTACTCGCATATGCAGCGTAAGGATGATTGCATAAAACACCCTAAGGACAGGCCTATGTTCGGCACTGGACTTAAACAGGCTTCTGTTGGTGATGATGTGTTATAATTGCAGAGTAAATAAATTTATAATAGTTAACTTTTTGTATTATTATTTTTTACTAATTTGCCAACCATAGCCTGCTTGCAGTATATGTACATTGTTTCGCCTCAAGACCAAATGACGTTGTTTCCATTCAATCAAATTAATGTTATGGTGTACGAGTAGGTACTACACGATCTTTACTATTATCTTGCAAGTTAGATCCCTTAAGTGGTACGCACAGAGTACAGGATGTTAAATATTCATCATTCACTCACATCTGTGTCGAATAATCGATAAATCTAATTATAAATTGCTACGATTATTTTTCGCCCACATTTTACTTTATTATACATAGTTTTGTGCTAATTTGATAGTACCTACCATATATTTTTCAGTACAGCAATCTTCGCAATGGAAGGTATCAACGTGGTGATGCCAATAGAGAATGAAATGGCATATCCTGAGCACTTCCTTGGATGTCCGGGAGTACTTAACGTTTCCATGATATTCGTGGCGCTGCTGTATGCGGTTGTGGGCGTCTTCGGTTACTTAAAGTACGGTGACGATGTGAAAGGAAGTGTGACCTTGAACCTGCCGCAAGATGAAGCGTAAGTTTTAAAATATTATTCAAAATTAAAACGGATATGTTCGAAATTTTTCACATTTTGCAATAAGTATTTCTAAGGCTCTCCACTATTCTTTTTCTATATTTTCTTGATACTTTTCATATCTTATCAACATGCTGTGTAAAGAATATGTAAGTACAATAATTACAATCGTAACATCACGCCTGTAATTCGGCTGTGATAATTAAACAGTTGCCTACGTTAAATGGTGTGATATCAAAGGTGAGATATTCATTGATGTAGATTCATCATTTCATGATGGACTCTGATTACATGTAACTTCGTAAATCTAAAGTAGACCGAGAACAAATATGTTTTTTTTTATATAAGGAAATAATGGTAGCGAGCGCGACTGCCGATCGGGAGTGCCTGGATTCAAATTCCGGGTCAGTTACTATAGGATTTTTCTAATTTAAAATTTGTAGTACTGACTCGGAGTTTGGATCTGTGCCCGGTGTATGGCAATAGGCTCACCACCTATTCCATGGAACTTAAAACGTAACTGGTGAAACGTGGGAATGTTCTACACTCCCCTGCCTACCCCTTCGGGGATTGTAGGCCTGATGTTACGCTAAGAAAATACTAGACAAATAAGCTTCGAATAAAACTGTTCTTTTTACTTAGTATAATTATTATAAAAAAGATGCTTGTGAATATTCATTGATAAGTGGACTGTAGAAAACCATTACCAAATAGGTACTTACTGAGTTATGTTAGTCTAGTCAGTGTTCATCATTATTGTACTGTCAGTATGAGCTAGTTACTGTCCTATTTAAGGCTAATCACAGACAAGGTCCTGCTCCTAAGACTGAAACGGTAAATAAAATACAGTTAGACTAGCAGCCCCAATCTTCAGACTAAAACACAATTTTTTATAGAAACAATTGCTTCACGTTAGAAATATGTAAGTTTAGTCGCGGTACAGCCCCGGGCTGGATATTCTTATTATATAAATATAATGAATTTCGCTAAACAATGACTTACGAAAGCAAGCCTCTACGCTCTAATTTTGAAATAAATAATTAAAGTGAATAATATTTTAAGTTTAGTTATTACGCTACTTTGTTTGTAATATTTATATGTAGAAACAAAAACAAAACAGACTAATTATACAATTAGCGACATTACAAAGTCAGAATGTTACTTATAATCGTGTCCCGATCAGACGATTTTAATAATGAATGAAAAAACGTTATTATTATATCTTTTATTTTACTTTTATTTTGGTCACAAATATATTTTATTCTGAACACATAAATACAGCCAGCCGTCTGCCTACTTTGGGAACATATGGGCGATATCTCACAATGTTTCTACGTATACATACATTTATTTTCAAAAGTAACAAACAACAGCAAATGTGAAATAAAATAGTTCTTAACTATTGTACCGCTCGCTCTTATTGTAGAGTTTAAATATATTACGAAATATAAACATAACTACACGCCAGTGGTCTCCGAAGCGGCAGGCAGAGAAGTGTAGTACACTCCCATGTTTTACCAATTACATTTACGATACTACGGATGCTAGAGATGGTCATAACGCTAAGCACGCAAGTCTCCTGAGGATGTACATAATAATATGTAGTGAGTACTGTGAATAATTTATGGTGGACAAACAATGATTTCCGGTTCATGAATTAAGCGACTGCTTGGGCGGGCTCCATCATAACATCAAAAGGGTCCATATCATGATCATTAATTACTACTATTATTACATCATCACCTCAGATTCCTTACGGATTATCTAAGAGTACCGATGGATGTCTTTCTTCTATTGTTACTTAAATACATTACGTTCTCCTACGTTCAGCTGTCTGCAGACATGTACACTGATTTCGGAGAGTTAATTTCATAATCATAAATGATTTCATAATCACATAGCCCAAATCATTAATGACTAATAAAAGGATAATTTATTTATAAGGTCGGAACGTAACCTTTGCCCTAAGTGTAGATTGTTCGCACCAAATTTCGTACCTAAGTTATATATACCATCATCACTATAAAGCTTATTAGGTATCAACTAATGTTGATAATAGGTATGTTAATAAATGTCGAAGTATTTTATTAGGAACAGCCCAGAAAAAAAAGGAACCTAACATTGAGCGGGACACGAAAAAATGCTTTGTAGTATTGAGTACCTACTTTGCCTTTCGATACCGATACTTTTGTCCTTGATACTTTGTATTCGAAATTTTTACTCATTGAGTACTTTTACTCAAGCATCGAGTTGATTTCCGACTTTTTTTTAAACGACCCTACGGGATCGGGATCTACGAAAGAAAATCAGCTATCTACCTACATTTTGATATACTTACCTACTTTTGTTTCGATACCTAAACAAGTGCCTACGACATTTTTTCGACACTACTCATGAGTGCACCATTGATACCTTCCATTAGATATCGTGTCCCTAAATACAACTTGCGAATATTGAATAAAAATAGGTACTAGTATTTATATTGACATTATTAGACGAAGGCAGATCGCTTCACCCGAATCGCTTGCAAAGTAGGCGAGCGACTCAAGAGGACGACCTAAGCCCTACAAAAATACGGTCGCCCTTAAAGGACATTGCCGAGCTTTACCACGGCCCTATAATTTCCTTACTCAATAGATTGAGGCACGAATAAAAAAAAATCGCGGGTGGCTTATATAGATTCCGAACAATAAGTCGTTAGCGTGATTTAGGTTCCTAACAACGCCATCTTACGATAAATTGAGGAAACTTTAGAACCAGTACTTTGATTTGCCTACAGTAATTCTATTTTCTCTATAAATTGGATCCATATTTAATTTTGTAATTCACAAACTAAATTACTAATTGTCGGCAAACAACGTAAGTCAACAATTAAAAATTTTACATGAAAATTGAATGTTGGAATAAAGCTATGTGGCAGCGCCATCTTGTATCGGTTTATGAACTTCAACAGACAAAACTTCATATTTAACCTTGGCCGTTAAAATGACAGCATATGGCTCATTGCTCTCATTTCAGTATATTTTCAGTACTAAATTTATTGTACCGTCTAGTAATTTAGATAACTTTATATGAAGTATTATAAACCGATTCAGTAAAGAAACATTTTAATATTAACGTTAAATTTGAATAGGTGCCATACGAAATAGGTGGGTACCTAGAATTAAACATGAACGGATATTACGAGTAGGTACTATTGTGACAACTAATTAAGATTTCCAGATTTGGTTACACAAAAACGTTTTAGACATAAACTAAAACGAAAATGTGTAAGGTGTTGTAATGTTTCATGTACAATATTCTTTTTACAGTCCCTCGTCTTCTACAATCGTGTTTAACGCGACTTGAAACGAGAGTTCTTAAAAAGAAAAATATTTTATTGTTATAGCCAAACTTTTACAACACATTGAAATATTAGTGACTTGGAATACACTGCGTTAGAAATAAATCACAAGGATGGTACTTAGGTATGCGGTAAACTTTTTCAAAAATCTTTTGTATTAAAATATTTAAAGTTTTCCACTGGTAGTATTACTTAACTAGAATGATAATAAAAATTGCCCCGAGATATTATTTTTCTTATAATAAATGTCGCTGACATAAAACACAAGAAGATAATAATGTCTGAAAACGCCATTCATTAATGCGAGTACCTATGCTTCAGTGTGAGACTACCTTTTCATTACGAAAGAACTTAAAGGGCCTCAGACCTTTCAAGTGGTTCAGGGCAATATCCTTGGGTCACTTTGTGTACGCACTCAAACTGACCTTCGCATCTTCTGAGAACTTCACCCATCACGACCAAGTTACAGAAATCACTACATAAGTCCTGCGATCGTAAGAAGTAAACAATTTTTGCGCAAAAATAGAGAAGCCTGACGACAACGACCGCCATACAACTTAGAAATCTCTCGTCGATATACGCATATTACAGGGCTAAGTGACGAAAAGGGTAAGAACAATCATGATGAATCGAATATTCAAATGATCGTCGCAAATAAACGAGTAGTTACAACTATATAACACTTCTATCCTAATAGCGATTTTCTTTGCTTGGATCAGTAGCTATACAATCGCTAGAATATGCAATTTAACTAGTACGTACCGCTGAAAAATATCTAATTTGGTGCAATAGTTCGAACTAATAAACAAAAATATCATCAATTGTGTAATAAAAGAGCAAGCATTATACCTATATGAATTTCGTATACGGCATCACATAACAGAAAAAAAAACAAATGACTCAAAAGAGCTTTTGTGGCTTCTATTGCAATTTAATAAAACGGGTATTGACGCGTTTTGCATTTATTGCATTCAATGTCGTTGTTTCGTTTCACTTAAAAAATACCCACCACATTTACAAAAGAAAACTAAATTTGACAGATTAACATAGGTAACACATTTTCTTCTCATAATCACACATAAACGTACTCGTATATCAATACTAAACTTTAACTTGAAAGTTTGCTACAATTTTGGCAGTTTTGGCTTTAAGCCAGGGCAATTTTCCGTCTTCTTGGCACAAATTACCAAATCAATATCTCTGCTTATTACATGGAACTAGCAAATGGAAATATTTATGTAGAGATATTTTTCGTTTATAATCGATCCATTTGTCATTCCACTGTTGGAATATGGGTCTTTTCTCATACTGAGAGGGTTAGAGTTAGTTAGTGCGTTTGAAAGCAGTGATGATAGCCTAGTGGTTAAAAATTCAGCCTCTCACTCCGGGAGTGATGGGGTCAAATCCAAAGCGCGCACCTCTTTATAAAAGTGCGTTTTAAGTTTAAATATCACTTGCTAACGGTGAAGGAAAACATCGTAAGAAAACCTGCACACCTTAGAATTTATGAAAAAAAATATCTGAGGTGTGTAAAGTTTGCCAACCCGCACTTGGCCAGCATGGCAGACTATAGCCTTAACCTTCTCAATATGAAAGGAGACCCATATTCTAAAAGTGGAATGACAAATGGGTCGAGTATTATTTCTTATTATTTTATTTTTCGTTTTATTTAAGTGGATCTGTGACATTTCCGTTATTTTTCCCAAAGAGAGCGAAGAAAGGATTCTTAATGTAGGTATAAGTTTGAGAATAAAAAATATAATCCTTCAATTTATTTAACATTAATTGTTTATCGAAATAGGCTCACCCCTATTCTGTGGAACGTATAACATACTTAATGGGTGAAACGTGAAAATGAGTAAACGTATACACATCCCTGAATACTAAAATGATCATTTTTTATAATTTACAAGTCACTACTAAACAATAGTATATATGTACATAGGTACATATATATTAATGTGTGTGTGTGTTCGTGTGCGTGTGCGTTTGCGTGTGCGTCTGCGTGTGCGTGTGCGTGGGCGTGGGCGTGTGCGTGTGCGTGGGCGTGTGCGTGTGCGTGTACGTGTGCGTGTGCGTGTGCGTGTGCGTGTGCGTGTGCGTGTGCGTGTGCGTGTGCGTGTGCGTGTGCGTGTGCGTGT
>DWME01001565.1:0-24179 GCA_018244795.1 Parelbella ahira ahira
AGTGACTCGGAGTCTGGAA
This sequence comes from Parelbella ahira ahira, assembly GCA_018244795.1. Lineage (NCBI taxonomy): Eukaryota > Metazoa > Arthropoda > Insecta > Lepidoptera > Hesperiidae > Parelbella > Parelbella ahira. The sequence goes on from DWME01001565.1 coordinate 20, forward strand.
TCGTGTCCGCTGTTTGGCAATAGGTTCACCACATATTCCATGGGACTTAAACGTAACTAGTGAAACGTGGGAGTTTACTACATTCCTCTGCCTACCCCTTCGGGGATTAAGTACTGGCGTGATGCTACGTTTATTTTATAAGAGCTTTGAGGAGTGATTTGATTGTTCTGAAACTATAAATGTATACGAGTGTATTGAATTTTTGTATCAATGTTGAATAGATATCTATTTATAATTACGTCTCGATATGGGTTGACTTTATAATACAACATTTAACGCATACATCGTACCGACTATCGACCCTTTTGTCATTTCACTATAGCACACGGGTCTCCTCTCAGAGTGAAAGGATTAAGGCTATAGTCACCGTATTGGCCGTGTAGGGGTTGGCAGATTTCACAGGTTCATAGAGCATCATGGTGAACTGACTTGTGCAGGTTTTCTAACGATTTAACATATACATATTATACTCTATAACACAAAACATAATCTTTTATAGTAGGAAGTTCACAAAAGATAAATTTAAATCCTGCAACCCTTGAATTTACTTGCGGCATTTTTCCCTTTGAGAGCAATAATTGGAAACCGTTCAGTTTTCGGTTGTTGTTCCAATAAGCCGCGAGCGGGCAAACATTTTGGATACAGACGTCAAACAATGTTCTGGAGCCGACCGAGGCAATCATGCGTTGCCTTTCATTTAACTTATCGGTGCAAACCGCGGCTACTGAGATACCGACACAAGGCCTGTGCATTTCTCTGGTTCATTTGTCACGATAAATTCAGCTAAGACGTGGAATACTGTCCTTGCCGTTAAAGTGACCTCTTATATGCATTTATCTGAAAAATAAAGTTAAGTATTTAGGACTAACTTCTAATATATAATGAATAGCTTTGTTTATGTTGGATAAATGAACGTAGATACCTAAGTGTGCCATTGAGTGTTTGTCTGGGAATTTATCTATTTTCTTCGCAGTGTGATCGGAGCATGGAATTAGTTACCAGACAGTTTCATTATGGATTTCGAAGCTAAATATTTATAGTCAGTAGTCATAATTTAATTGTTTAGAATTCAGTGTTCTATTCGTGCGTTCCTGGGCTCAAATCGTGTTGCGTAGATGTTCAAGAAATGTGGGTTGTCCAGCTCTTTTTAAATATTACCAATTGTAATGATGAAGGAAAACATCCTGACGTTCAGAACATTAAGACGGTACATAATGTGAATGTAACTCTTATTTCCGTCAGAACACGAACAAAAAACTAGACATTGTAATTGAGAAAAGATTATTGTTGCAAGCTTATATATGTAATGGCTTAACTCACATACGTTTTTCATGGTGGCCCGATTAGTTTCGTACATGCGACATTTAATATATATATAGTTAAATTATTGCAAGTTTCAAACGATCTCACGGTGTAAGTACTAAACCTGATATTGACATCCGTTCCACGTAGAGGTACGGGTCTAAGATTAAACTCACGTGAATTCGCCGATATTTCCCTGTTGCAATCTGAGCTAGTTTATGACCATAGATCAAATGATAATAGACATGGCCATGTAAAGGCAACAAAAATATTGTTATTTTTGCAACTACCATAATTCGTTTTATTATGTTTTTATTATTTTTTACAAAATTAATTACTTTACTATTTTCTATCCCTTTCACTTTTGCTGAGGGTTGATCGGCGAAGAGTACAGGTATACATTCGAAATTTGTTAAGTGTATTTATTATATAGTATATAAATGTACACATAGTATAGCATATAATACAAATATACATACATAAACAAAACATGAACGTACTATTTATGTATATTTTATAGCATGAGAGGAGCTGCGAGGATTCCGTGTCATATTTCAACTTGGAAGAGGCCTATGTCGATAACACAGTTGTAAATTAAAAATGAAATATAAATGGTCAATAAAAAAATTCATACGTAAACATTGTTAATTCAATTAGCAGTTTTCAGTAAACATTTTATTTTAAACTTTTTATTGAGTAATCCACTCCCGTTTGGTTGCAGTCTCACCTGTTGGAGAGCAAGATGCACCCTACCATGTAACACGCTTGACTAGGAAGTGTCTAAAAGCTTCGATAGAGCGAATGTAACAAAATTTTGTTACGATATTAATTCGGCACGTCGGGTTCGTTACGGGGTAGGCACAGAGCAAGGAGCGCCAGACATCTCTGGCCTTAGAGACTTTGTGGGCTTCCATTCAATTATGTGAGATATTATCCAGGTTTTACTACTAAAATATAAAGGCACTTCTATCCAATATCAGTCCTATGCGCTTACTGCATACACGTGATGCGTGCTAGGAGGTGGAGGCTTTGATCAGGGCTCGACCAAAAAAGTGACGTCAGCGACTGAAACAACAGCGTACACAGCGCGTTTCAGAGGTGTTTCAGATTTCACAAGAGCCAGTTTACCGATAACCCTTCTAATAGTAGCAGATTATTCACACGGATATAGCTTGATGTAGAACGATCAGATGTCCGAGATTGGTTTCCGAAACAAATTACTAGGCTTATTATGAGTGATAATGTGAGATTGATAAAAAGTAAATACTATTATAACATCATGTCAGATCACTTACCTGGTAGACAGAGAGCACTGAGTGCAAAATGTTCCCATCATCAGTCAGAATCTGATCTGTTTGGTAAAGATAGACGATTTTTGGTCTTCTTGGCACCTTAATACATCTACATTCGCATTATTGAGATCGTAAGACCAGAAATGTTTTTAAAATCAATTACTCGGAATTTATGTTTGAGCGTTATTACATCAATTAGAATACAATGTATCTAGAAATGCAATCGAACGAAATCGGATACAGATTTAAGGCAGAGAAAAAGTCGATTAAACCTATGTGATAGATCTATTCATTCCTTTCACTCAATCACGAACATAAAACAACAAGGCAAAAGCATAAACCAATTTGCCGATGTCGGCGTTCCCCAATAGTCACGGCCGGCGTCCGTAAGTTTAATGAAAGGCAAGTTATGATTGCTTCGACCGCAGCCCCACAATCGTTCGCTGCCCAAAATGTTTCTGTTCCCGAGCGGTTGTATTGAAACTATGAAATACATGTTATGTACTCATGTACGCTTTCCAATTGAATGATTAATAATGTGTTCGTAAGAGTACGCGTGTACGTATGTGTGTTCGTGTGCGTGTTCCTGTGCGTGTTCCTGTGCGTGTTCGTGTGCATGTTTGTATGTGTGTGTGTGTGTGTGTGCATACGTATGTGCGTATGGGCATTTGTGCGTGAGCGCGTGCGTGTCGTTGTGTTACAAATGACGATATGATGATGGTATGACCTGCAGCGCTCTCTTGTGTCAGCTGCCTGTTCTTTCGTTGTTAGTTTTATTAAATACCCATCGGAACAGATGAACCTGTATGGTGTTTTCTTTGCCATCTATTTGCATACGAGTACAAGTCAGCGGTACATTCATATCATGTACGGACAAAACTTATGCGTTCCATTACACAAAACAACGCTTAACAAACCAAGTACCTTCACTTAAACTTTATAAACCTTGACGACTTAGCAGATCTGATGTGAGTGCCAGACACTTCTATCACTACGTGTGGTAAACGACTAGCATAACATCACCAAGATAATATTTAATATTGAATATATAAATAATATGTCCGACGCCCAGCAATGGACGATCACGGGCTGATCATTATGACGATTTGTGCTAACTGTAATACAATGTAGACTTGAATGAGCCCAGCATCGTGTGATGCTTGGTTAATTTGAACTACCGTACCCACTTGAACGTCCTTTGATGTGGATAGTGGTACAATATTCTTAACCAATGAATGATAAAACCGTCGTCTACTAGCAACACTATTGCCTAGATGGAAGCACTATCGCTCTTCACAGGATATTTCTGATATATGAAACAAATACATTACATGGCTTCTATTATTCTAATTTATTCTATTATTCTAATTTATTCTAAATTAGAATATCTAGTAGTGACTCTGAGTCTGGATCTGTGCCCGCTTTATAGCAATGGGATAACCACCTATTCCATGGGACGTAACTAGTGAAATATGGGAGTGTACTACCTCTGCCTAGCCTTTTGGGAAAAACACGCGTGATGTTACGTTTACATTACATGGAACGTATAACATACCTGGTGAAAAGAGTGTATATTTTTACAACTCCCCTACCTACCTCTTTGGGAGAATAAAGGCGAAGTGAAACCATATTTTGAAATAAAATCATGTTTAGAAATAAAAACATATATTAGTTGTCCAAAAAGAAGAAGGTAATAATCAAAGAGTGCTTCCGACCCGCCCACAGCAATCATTTTTTCTTGTCTTAAATTATTTACTCTTATCTCTTTTCTTCTACCTTATTAGGCTATATATATTTATATAGCGTATTTAGTAAGAATATGTCCCACTGCGTATATCTTAATCAATCGCTGTGACTTATACAGTTATTTTTATGCCATATCGTCTATTTGTGTCCCACCGTCCGCTAAAGAGAAAAGTTAAATAATATCGCCAGGCGCCTGTACTTCGGAAGACAAAGGTCCTTGTTTTCCTTCGGGATCGTCCGAGTGTCATCTCGTATTTGCAATATGCCGTTCTATTTCATTGTGATACATGGTACCGACTTCTTTTTTCGTTACGAAGTGTTCCTCACTTTTAGTTGCTGGCGATTTTGTTTGCGCGAAATGTTGATTACTGATTTTTGTGTTTTGTTCATTTCGTTCTGTCCCTTTCTTATATAAGCATTGTTTGAATCATGAATTTGAAAACTAAGATAAGATATTATGTACGATTATTCATGATCGTTGCATATTTTGATTACTTATCCGAAGGGCTGTTTTAAGGTTATGTTGAATAATTGACAAGACAATTTAAAAACGAGCAAAAAATATGTGTCCCTTGTTTATACATATGTTGTTACCAATAAATTTAAATAAAAAAAATTACATTAAAAGTTATTGTAAACTGTACCGGATGAAATTAGCAACCAAATCCTATAGACCTATTTGAGATTTTTTGGAATTATACATGAGGGTCAATGGACACGTGAGTCCGTTAACTACCCTAGTCCCTCTACAAATATATACTAGATACACAAAAAATAAACGTTTAACTATATAGATAAAGACAATCTAAAAATAAACGTCAAACTACAAATGTAAATAAAGACAACCCAAAACTTACTAACGTTTTAAAAATAGCTTTTACCTAGCATAAGATTTAACCTTTTGAGAACTATATTTCACGCATAATATTTTACATGTTCAATAGAGTCTTACCGACAATAGCTAACATTTACAGCGATCCTTAAAATTCTCTTGCCTTGGCTGCCGTCCAAGTTTGTTATATTAAAAAGTGTGAGGTGCTGAACAATAAACCCCATGCCCGGCGATAGGTGTGACACGTGGAACTACGGTGTGTTCACAACAGCCGAGCTTCGCACGCAGCTTTAATCTTGCTTTTTTCCTATCTGTTCATTTTATATGCACTGCCATTTGAAGCGGTCCGAAGCATTTAATATTGATCGTAAATTAAAGTTGGAATTAAATTAATAAATTATATGAATAGCTGAATGATTATTTTGTTGGGTATATGTTATGTTTAGATGGTATTGTAATATTGATTATAATTATTTTTGAGAAGTGGCTGTAAAAGATATGTGTTAATATTATATACTGTTTCATTATTTATTTCGTTTATGGATAGGTACTAATAAAGAGTAGTAGAATAATTCTACAGATTAATGTTTAATATACGTATATGGAAGGTAATTGTGATAAGAACATTTAATAGAGACATTTCTCAATATTAAAGTCAAGTAGCTTAGTTTCGAATTTGTCTCTTTTGTTTTCTCAGAAAAAATATCTTTGGTAGACAAATTTACTATTATTAACCACTATTCTACGTTTTATTTTAAAAAAGACATGTCACCACATACCCTATACCTATTACAAAGCGCAAATGACAATTTCCTACGATTATAATTAAGATATTTAGAAAGTGTATAGCATTTAATAAGAAAATTGTGGCGACATCAAAAATTAAAAATGACACATCCAGGACTAATACCAAATAGCCGATTGGGAAAGAGAACATAGTTCTAAGAGAACGTTACTCTTATAAATCACTAGACCTCCTTCACACCGACTGACCTCTTTCAGACCGCGCGGCGACGGACATCCTGGCCGTGATCTACGTCCCTGTTTATGTCGCGACACCCAACTATCGGCACTTGAAACTTTTTGGGTATCGAAGTGTAAAACCGTCTTTCCATTCGCAATAAAACAAGATATGTACTATACAGATTCATGGTCAAAAGGCTAGACAGTGAACATTTTCATCTTAACATTTTGCCAATATGTAGTTTTCCAGCATGGCAGACTATGGCAGTCTCAACCTGAGACCTAGATTTAAAAGTGGTACTATAAAAGGCTTGGTGATAATTATCATTATTATCTTTTTATTCTAACTACGGGCATTTGTCTGCCACGCCCAATATGTGCAGGGTGGCAAACTTCACATCCCTTAGAGTATTCTATTAAAGCACACATTTTTGTAAAGTGTGCTTGGCAAGATTTTAACCCAGGACCCCTGGAGTAAGTGGCTGAATTTAAACCATAAGGCTTTCACTGTTCTGGGGATTATGATCCAATTTATAGCTTGAAAAATATATTAATTGTAAAATGCTGAAGGCCCTTATTGAAGGACTTACTCCAAGATATGACTTTGGTCTATTCGCCCTGAAGCAGTGTGGGAGCGGATGGACTGATCTTTACACATGTGCGAAAAATACCTTTACCCAGCAGTGCGAAATGTAAAAAAGGGGCTGTATACAAAATAAACCCTACAGATCAATTTTCGTATTAGATTCCCTCCACAGATTTGCTTCGCGACTATTTAGTAACGAAAGCTGCAGATCGCGGCAAACTTTGCTCGAACAACTTCGGCCGTGCTGATATCAGTCGATCCCCAAATCGTCGATTCTATTCACAACTTGGACTGTCTGTGTAGAACTGTAACTGAGGTAACAGCTTTATGTTTTGACACTTTAGACACATTGTCTATATTTCGTCGCTTAAAACTCGTTGCACTTATGTCTGTATTTATATTTGTGAATGACCTTGACAGAGTTCTAACATCATTAACATCAACATCATCGTCAACATTATCATTATCATCAATACTTTTATCGTTCCACAGTTGGACCTCGGTTTACTCCCAGAATAAGAAGGATTAAGACTTTATCTTATATCCAAGCTCTGACATGCGGTACAAATTCTTCAAAAGTAAGGCTTCCGTGACCCTGCGATATTGAAGTTTTTGCTTAATTGCATGTAAATGAAACGAGCTGAAAATTTGATTCTGACCTACAAAGACAGATATATGCTCTATGGCTGCTTACATTATGTAAATCATAATGCACACATACACTAGACACTCACGCACTCATGTTTCTAATATACGACAGCATAAACAACCTAGTGACTATGTTACTTAAAAAGCCAAACTATATATACTAAAAAACATTCCAGGCATACCGTCTTCAGATCAGACTAATTCATTAGATCTATAAATAAATATTTAGAAACAACTTCGGTATATTCTGCTTCGATTCCGAAATAGTCCATCCTGTTCCCAAATTGGACGGCCTTTTATAACAGGCTTTGTATTGCGAAGTATTGTCGATCGACAGCCGATGTGTTGACGCTACAAAGCCTTCAGCGCAAATATTGGTTTATCGGAGCGGTATCGTCGAACGGCAGACGATGTTTTAACGTTAGCTTTCATAAATCCAAGCTGTGTGTCGATGCGTATAGATGATAACCAGAAACCGTACAATGGTGTCTATGTTTTCATCATTATTAATATTGATGAATACATTTTTACATTTTGTTTCATATCTGTAAGTTGTTCTTAATATGTTATCACGCTAGGTTCTTTCCTGGGTAGACATTCCGGGGTAGGAGCATCGATTGCCAAATACCTCTATCCTGATAGACCTGACTTGATTTTCCACATTCATTACTATACGACTATACGGGTATTCTATACGGGTTCGGTAACGTCTGACTGCCCATCAGACTGTGTTTGACATATTTGGTCAAGATAGCCCTATACTATGTATTAATCATCTATATATGATCTACTAAAATTAAATTTTCTCCTGTTAAATACATTGTAAGACACCGTAAATTAATGACAATTTTATAAATTTCAACATTTTACTTAGGTATATTTAACTTCAACATATAGGTGTGATGTTACATATTTCTTATAATTTTGAATATAGGCACATATGTGTATACATGCAATGCGAAAACTTAGATAAACACATTTTCTAAACCTAAAACCAAAGAGCCGTTATTGATAATCAATTCAAACAAAAACAAACCAGAGTTCACCTGAAAGTTGCACGCAAGTTAGTAATACCAGCGACTCACTAAGCAGTTGGAACACAGCGAAGTTTAAACGTTAATATCTGAAACTTCGTTGACGTCGCTGCCCGCATATCCTCCACAGAGCGCGACTTACACACGAGCACTAACTTTGTGATCTTCTGCAAACGATAGTTCGGGCTATTGTCAAATAGTCCGCTACACAGAGGCCCCAAACTTTTACAGGGGATTCCCGGAATGGAGGTAAGTAAACGGTATTGGGAGAAACTTTGTGAATATGTTGATTTCTATTGCTGCTTGAGGTTTATTGTGTATATAAACAAGAATAACCTATAAAAATAACAGCTGTTTTCAGCTTTTTAATCCGAAAGTCCTGAAACGTGGTTTAAGGTTAGATATCACTGCGTGCGTATGCGTTTCAGATTTATTCACATACCTATTTATTTAAAGTATGTGAGGTCTACCAACGTTCATTTGGCCAGCGTGAAAGAGTATAGCAATAACTCTTCTCATTCTGCGAGAATGCTCGTGTCTTGCAATGTAACGAATAAGACTTGAAAGTGATGATATGGATTAAAACCATTAAATATTGTGAAAATTGTTGCGAAATTAATTCTTGTATCAATTGCACATAAATTTAATTACTATGTATCATTACACACCATACACATGCTGAATATAAAATAACATTCATTCTTTTATTCTTAAATATATGTTTAATTCTGTATAAACAGTTTCAGATTTATATCAAATACAAGACTACCTACTGTGATCGTTGAGCCGTTGGACAGTTAAATGGTTGTTGATTGTTTAATATTAGTACCTGATTGATTTTACGTTTAATTTAGAGAAAGAAACTGTCATAACTAATGACCGCAAAACATCTTGCTGGTAATAACTCCCTTGCTTACCCCTTCAGCGAAATCCAGGCGTGATAGTATGTTATATACGTTACAGTAAACAATGTTTTTTTTGCATATTCCGTGAAATTACAAGCAGTTGCAAGTTTTAATTACATGGCAAAGTTAGGGAACGATATGTCAAATGCAGTATTAACTAGTATGAAAATTGAGACGAAGTTGTATGTATGACCTTGTTCGAAGCGGTTTCATAGTTAGCACACATAGGTAAGTCGGTCAAAACTGAGTCTGCCAATTCGCTAACTAGCGAACTTATTATCACCCGGTTTCCACTCACCACTGCTGGGTATTAGATAAAGATAGATTAAAACCAGCTAGACCTGAAAATATACCGAGAGTTAGATATGTAAGACTAATCGGGAAAGTAATAGCGGGAAAATTTTGAGCGAGACGCGAAAATGATTTAGTTTCTTTTTTAGTTCCTTCTTTAACATATCTAATCTAAAAATCACCGGTTTCTATTTTTATACATTATAGGATATTTAGGAAATAGTTAATAGCAAATAAAATCAAAGGTAACGAGTTAAGAAATGATCTTAATACCACAAATATATAATTTATTCCATTGTCATTGGACTACACCCAAATAACACTGGACAAAACACACATGTGTCCTACATATAACAGTTATAACATAGCAAATACATAAAATTTCGATATATAAAAATTAATTTCCTTGACAACATTATAAGAGAAAGTTCGGCCATTCTTTGACCTCGTTTCGTTTTTATCGGGCATTATCTGTGGCAGGTGACTTTTGTAAGCGCTTCCGAGAACTAAGTCGTCATTTCCCACGAACGAAATAGCCGTCTGTGGTTCTTTTGGACAAATAATACTCTAATAAATAATATTCTACACCAAAAATAAAAAATGATGGGGAAATCGAACTGTTTTTTAATAATAATGTCTATCAAAAGGTGAACACGGGCACAGACCAAATATAATAAAAAAATTCCTCCTAAGTGGCAATCAGAACGGCTATCTCTAGTAGTCTACTAATTGTATCAAAGGACAAATTGATCAAATACTTATCCTAAAAATAATATTCAAATTCTTGTTGATTTTTCTTTATTCTTCAATTATCATATCTTCACGGCGTGTCCTTTGCGCGATAGGCAGACAGCAATCCCCCTTTATTCACTTTTATCAGTCTGTTCATATTATTTATTTATCGAATAACAACAATTCGATTTGTAACCATTTAATTGGCTTTTCATCTTGATTACATTACTTCAAATCCAGTATGTACGTACAAACGTAACATCACGCCTGTAATTCCCGAAGCGGTAGGCAGAGGAGTGTGGTACACTCCCACATTTCACCAGTTATGCTTAAGTCCCATGAAATATGTAGTGAGCTTATTAGGTATTAGTATGTACCTACGTGAAGAATTCGGATAAAACATTTTCATCTAAATTGGACAGTAACTGAGCAATACATTACTATATATTTCATCGCTGCGAGTGCCGTGCGTAAGCTTTTGGGAATCCAGCGGTGACGCGGATTTAAGCTCATTAAATTTTATGCGGGCTTTAACTGAATCTGAGTTGAAAAAAACGAAGTAGTCAGAACAATACGCGGGAAACATTTAGGGTCGTTACAGACGGAGCTATAATATATGTTAATATGTTGTGCTATATTATCAGGTCATAGCAATCTGCCACACGCGGTAGCTTTGCTATGATATGTATGTTTGCGGTCATTATCTGCGCAGTAATATGTCTTGCTATACCGAGATATGTCTTGCCATATCTGTCCACATGTGCTTACTACGTAAGAAAGAGATAGTCGTGTATATTACAGATACTTTTGCGCTCGTTCGTTACTACAGGAAATATAATATAATATGTATATAGTCGTATGCTATGCTATACTACATATTCAGCTACGTCTGTGTGGACCATTAACCCTGCAAAAGGAGGCAATGCATCATACAGCAAGTCCAGCGCTACTCGGACAGAAGTAAGAATTTATCGCTTAGCAACAATAAAACCCTTAATACAGTAGTATTACAATCTCATTGTGACTGTGTGTGTGTGATGTGTGTGTGTATGGGAACAGCGACAGTTTAACTGTTAACTGCTTTAGACTACGGGTACTACGTGTGAGCTGCTTTTATAACAGTTTTACAATTTTATAGCAGTCGCAGGGTTAATAGTTTAAAGCATAGTGTCATAATGAAAACATTCGTTTCATAAATAACACTAGCAAGTTAAGCCTTTGACTGCAGTTGAAGATATATCTCGTATAAGTTGTACATATATCTCGTGCGATCGTACCATAACAGTGGACTGTCTCGATCGAAAACCCAAGCCGGGGTAGAGGAAAATGTAATACAATCCTAATTTTACACATTCCGACACAAACTGACGCCAAGCCCTATATGTATGCGCATTCACATGTATTCGCGCTCAGTCCCTCTGAATGTTTGTTCATTGGATCTATTCAAAAGCTTTTTGTTTTATTAAAAAGTATTATATTATAAATTAATCCCCAAAGGGATAGGCAGAGGAGTGTAATACACTCCCACGTTTCACCAGTTACGTTTAGGTCCCATGGAATAGGTGGTGAGCCTATTGCTATACACCGGGCACTGATCTAGACTCCGAGTCACTACTAGAAATTCTAAATTAGAAAATCCAATAGCACTCGACTCAGTAGCGCTTGCAACCACTCGACCAACGAGGCAGTCAAAAAAGTAGATGACATAATATATTAGAATGTATTCTTAATAAACTGATTGATGTTTATTTGTTTACCAATAATTAAATGAATCTAGAAATTAATTTATTAGCTGTGACATTTGAATTAAATTCACTGTCTTGAAAAAATTGTCGACTTCAATTAAAAGAGAACTTAACATTGACTGTATTGAATAATAAAAAAATATTTTTTTATTCGTTGCATATTGGCCAAGTACTCTCCGCGTGTGGCAATGATTTGAGAACACTGCGTGGGCGCAGTTAGTTCACTGGCCAGTTATCCGACCTCCGATTCCAGCAAAACTACACTCAAATTATCACACTTATCACACAAAAACATCCGCCCTGTCATTACTAGTAAATGCAGCCACTAAAACTGTAAAGTTGCCAGTTACAAATTAATAAAAAGTAAACAAAAAATGAAATATTTTGACCGTTGACGTACATAGAAGGTTTCTAAGTTGGACAGAGAGTATAAAAGAAACAAAACATGAAGTAAAATAGACACTTTATTGCAAAAGCATTCCATTTATATAAATAATCTATAATTGTTAATAATGTTACGCTTTTCCATGTATCATTAGCGTTTCGTAATCAAGACGCAGTTTAAATAAATATAAATAGCTAACATGCAATATTTAACAGAGACATTAATATAATTAATCAAACGTACAATTAAAAGTAGACGATTACATCGTTTTTGTTATTTAATTACGCGTTTTGAAGCTTTCGGTAATAGTTTCAGATGTTAAAATTTTATTATTTAGCGCCAATGTCCCGCGATGTTACTACTGCGTTGCTTCTGATAACAGATTTAGCTGCATTGGCCGTTTTTGTTGCTGTTCCCATCTTTCGCACAGTTGTCGTTGTAGTAGTTGTAGAATACCCACCATCTGGAAGGTTCTGCACATCCCTATCCACATAAACTTGCTCGGATGATTTTTGTTTGTTTTCGTGAGATTTGTCGTTACTAACATGAATGTTCACATTCTGTACGTACCCGTCTTTTTGTATTACTTTACTATCATTTCCTTCAGTATGAGAATAACCCCTTTCCCCACTACCAGATACCCTCATGGTACCATTCTCTACAGGAATTACTTCACTGTTTTGGTATCTTTCAATAAACCCTGAATCATCGGTTTTATCAATGGTATAGGAGCCGCGACGGTAATTCTGCTCGGGAACCCAAACAATTTCTTGAGTCAATCTTTCTTGCACAGGTTCAGGTGTAGCTGTAGTGCTTCTGATTTCATTTTGAGTTCGAACTTGCGTAACGTGAGTGCGCGTTTGTTGAGCATCGTTTGTATCTATATTTGAAACGTTGCTCTGAATACAGTGTACCTGCTTTTCGTCATTTACACTCACATCACCATTATAATATTTAACGTCACGGTGTGTATCTTGCCCAGGCGTAGGTGACTTTTGTTTTGGCTTTGATAGATTTTTTTGTATATAGTCATTTTCAACGGGTCTCAGAGGTTCAATGGGCTTAAGCTGTCCAAGTAACGGTGAATGTTTAATTCCAAATGTAATTTGTGGAGTTCTGTTTATTTGGACCTGTAAATAAAATATACTCGTATTGTAAGAGAATTCAGTTTGGCGAGAAGCTTTCAGTTTAGAGAAAAAATATGGCCCATTTATTTTACTAGGAATTTTATAGTTAACTATCTAATAGCCTCTCTGACACGTTATACTTAGCTATTTCCTATTTTACCTTTTCTGGTGAGTAGGTGCCAGGCGCAGGTACTCTTTGACGGTCGTCTACCGGTACCTTGTGTCTGCCTGATATAGTATATACTGGGCTATCCAAAACAGATGGGATACGGTATTTGTTGGGAGCTGAAAATATAAAAAGCACAAACAATTTAAACTACAATGTAGAAGAATGTTTTTGATTACACATTAGATTTTACACATTATTTAATAATTTCAAAATTTTAAACAGTTATTCTAATTTCAAATACGGTTCACAAACAAAAATAAATAACTTCACTCAACAAAAATGAATCTTGTAGTATAGGTAAAGTCTAGTAATATTTTAAAATTTAGGTAGCAGACTGCTCCTTTGGGTCTCATATTGAGAGGGTTAAGGTCATAGTCTGCCACGCTGGCTAAGAAAAAAGTTTCATACCTTACTGTCGAGAAATACAAACAAATTGTTTAATCGCTAGATATTCTTAATGAAAAATACATTTTACTTACCGGGAGATTCTGCATACTTATCAGTATGAATTTTAACACCAAAAGTATATTGGGGAGAGTACGTTAAAACAAATTTATATCCCTTTTCAGGATTGTAAGTCCCGGGTGCGGGATTCTTCAATCGCTCGTCAATAGGCTCTTTATGTCTACCGGAAATAGTGTACAAAGGCGTTTTTACTTGCGTCGGAATTGTATATGTATTGGGAGCTGTGTAGTAAAAAAAATGTATTATTATTAAACATACCCACATCGAATAATTTACAATAATGCAAGACTAAAGAAATAATTATAACAATACCGGGTGTGTTAAGAATTTTGAGCACATCTGGTTTAATCCGGAAACTATACTGTGGTGCACTAGACATCAACACTTTATCAGCCTTGTCTGGATTGTAACTGTTGGGTGCAGGAACTTCATCGGGCTTGTTAGGATTGGTTTTCATTCTAAATGAATATCGTGGTGCGCTATCAAGCAGAATTTTATCAGCCTTTTCTGGACTATAGGCATTAGGAGCTGGAGTATCGATTACTTTATCGGAGTCTATTTTAGGTCTGAAGGTATACGCAGGTGAAGATCCATGTAAAACTTTATCTCCCTTTTCCGGGCAATAATAATTAGGAGCTGGATTACTAGATGGCTTTTCTGCAGGTCCCTTTACACCGAAAGTATACTTTGGTGTTACATCGACCAAATTTGGATCATAGGCATTAGGAGCTGGTGTATTCATAGTTTTCAAATCTGGGTGTCGTTGACTAAAAGTATAAGCTGGAGAGCTATCTAAAAGAATCTTGTTAGCTTTTTCTGGACAATAAGCGTTTGGAGCCGGATTATTTGTTATTTTATCAGGCTGACCTTTTCCTGATATAGTGTATTTTGGACTTCCGTCTATAACGTTAGGATTGTATGCATTTGGAGCAGGCACGTCAGGAGCCTTCATGTCACTTCCTTTTCCAGAAATCGTAAATTTAGGAGCGTAATGAAGCAAATGAGGGTCGTAAGCATTCGGAGCTGGAGTATTTGAAACTTTTCCATCACAAGGCTTTCCCAACATTGTATATCTTGGAGAACTACTTGGTATCTGAGGATCATATTTATCAGGACCTGGAGTTTCCACTAACTTCTGTTCATGATTTCTACCACTAAACGTAAACTTAGGAGTATTATCATGTAAACGTGGATCATATGCATTCGGTGCTGGAACATCAAATATTTTTTCTGTTGGACCTTTTCCTGATATAGTAAACTTTGGTGTTCCATCTAACAGATGGGGATCATAAACATTAGGACCTGGTGTATTATAAGGCTTGGCATCAGGAACCCTTCCGTACATACTAAATTTTGGGGCACCATTTAATAAAAGTGGATCATACGTATTTGGTGCTGGAGTTTCATTAGGCTTATCCATTGGAGCTTTCGGTCTAAAAGTATATGCTGGTGAAGATTCATGAAGGAGCTTATTAGCTTTATCCAGGCTATAAGCGTTAGGAGCGGGTACATCAGCAAGTTTTGCTGGTGGCCCCTTCCCAACAATCGTAAATTTAGGCGAGTGGTCTAGAGCATGTATCGATTTTTCTGGTGCATATACATTTGGCGCAGGAGTATTATCGATTTTTTTTATTTGATCCTTAATTCTAAAAGAATAAGCAGGAGAAGCATCATGCAATATTTTGTCGGCCTTATCAGGCGAATATGCGTTAGGACCTGGTGTGTCCGGAATTTTATTTTCATGTCCTTTTCCACTTATAGAAAATTTTGGAGCGCTGTCAAGCATATGCAATGATTTTTCTGGAGCATAAACGTTTGGTGCTGGTGATTCGCTTCTTATAACGTGCTGTTCTTTAATCCTGAAGGTGTAAGCAGGTGTACTTTCATGTAAAATTTTATCAGCTTTTTCAGGACTATATTGATTTGGGCCTGGCGTGTCTATTACTTTGGTATTTGTTACTTTACCAGATATAGTAAATTTTGGCCCTCCGTTTAACATATGCATAGATTTTTCTGGAGCGTAAACGTTTGGAGCTGGTGTCTGTTCGAATTTCTCTACTACTTCTTTTGAACGAATTGAGTAAGCTGGTGAACTTTCGTGTAAAATTTTGTCAGCCTTTTCAGGCTTATAAGAATTAGGCGCTGGAGTAACTTCATGTTTTTCAGCTACCCCTTTCCCGGCTAAAGTATATTTAGGTCCATTTTTGAGTGCGTGAAGAGCCTTTTCTGGTGAATATACATTAGGAGCAGGTGCATGATCGATTTTTACTATCTCCGTTTTTGTTCTAAATGAGAAAGCTGGTGATTTTTCTCGTAATAACCGATCTGCTTTTTCTGGACAGTACGCATTTGGGGCCGGTACTTGCTCAAATTTTTCAATTTTCATTTTGCTCGAAAGGCTGTACTTTGGAGACTTTTCATGTAGAATAGCATCAGCCTGAAATTGAAAAAAAATACATTGGTAAAAGCTCATGGTAAAATAAGTTCTTGTAATATTTCTTCTCATGTAGATAATTAAGTACCAATATACGCGCACTTTATATATCTTACTTCTTTTATTGATTATTTATGTTATAACTTAAAATATAAACACTTAATTACCTCTTAATTATTTCTTGTCGGCATGCATGCATGAAAATTTGTATATAATTAGTAAATGAGTTTTTCGGTGTCATATAAACTTGTAAAGATTTCCTTCGATTATGATTTAACAGTCCCAATAGGATTCAAGCGGAATGTGACGAATGAAGTCAAATAAAGTGAATTTATCAAAAGTTGGATGCTTGAGATGGATGAGGTTAAGCAGTAATTCCTTCCGGGGCAGGGTAGTGTACTGACTGGCCAGCGTACTGCGAGTGACGGATGCCAAACGTATGCGCCGGCGCCCATGGCAGTGTCACGCACACCTGTTTATGTACCCACTCCAATGTTAATACATGTATTGAGTTAATTCCAAAAGGACGTTATTAAGTAGCTGATATAAGCAGTTTAACAATGGAAAATTAGATCTGTATGAAGAAATTGAAATCATTACTATTGCAAAATTAATGTACGTTAAATTTAAAGATGGATGAAATTAGTACTTTGTTAGAACATCATTTCTAAAGATGCAAACTCATCATCTATGTAAATTAAATCATTATTGCTCTTTACCTTTTCAGGACAATACACTCCTGGACCTGGAACAGCTGCCGAGGGTTGCTTTAATTCTCTCCTCGGTGCCATGGTATAAGCAGGAGGTCGTTTTGATAATACAGACGCAGCTTTATCTGTAGTGTAGGTTCCCGGCCCAGGCATGGGAGTCTTGACCTCAATTGTTTTACCCCGACCAGTAATGCTAAATGCTGGTGCTGCTCTTTTACTTCCTTCTCGAGCCTCTCCTAGCACTGGTGGCATGGAGTATATATTTGGGGCTGAAATAAAGACAGAATATAACACCAAGATTAATTAAAATCAAAAAAAGTCTATTCACGTTTTATAAATAACATAGTAAATATTCAATGTGAACTAAATGATACCAAATACTAAAACAATGACCAATAATTACCTGCGTAGGCAAAGTATGTGAACAATGACAGTAAAAAAAAATGATAATGCAGCAACAAAGCTGGTCTTGAAAAATTTTGTAAAGGGCAATACACACATACATTCAATGGGGTGAATAATTATGTTACAACCAAAACTCAAATGATACAAACAACACTAGCTGAAACTACTTAATAAACAATAAAGTGCAAAACCCAGATGCATAATATAAAAGTTTTAGGACAGTACACCTCAATATGCGAGCATAAAGGGGCCAGACCTACTAGGAAGAATTGAACAATGATATACAAGAAACAAATAAAATAATTATCAGTTAAATAAAGTGCCATCTAACCATAACAGAATTCGCAACAGATGCGAAATTAAGCCAACAAAGTACGACAAACATGCACATACAAAACAAAACCCAGTGATTTCTACAATTGCTAATATTACAACGAAAATGAAAATATGACGAAGGATGAAAGTATACGAGTACTTGAACAAGAATGCGCCACAAAATAGCCAAATGATTTCACAAGTTTGATCCAAAAAGCACCTGGCGTGTTTATGCCCGGTTGCGGTGGACTAACGCGGAGACCAATAGAGAATGCTGGAGCATGATCTAACACCGCTCTGGCCGCCTTACTGGGCTCGTAGTCGCAAGGCGCGGGGGTGGGAGCGACCCGCGGCGGGGGCCATCGGCCGTGTAACGACGCTGACGGACCCACAGCTCGCCCTGTCATAAATGACATGTTCACTCGGATGATTGCCCAGTCCCCCGGGGCAATAATAGTTACACTATTGAGTTACCATGCAAACACAACTATTCATTTCGTAGGAAACGGTAAAGTTGAAATAAGGCATTTATAGTGAACTTTAACTATTACATTCCGGGTTACACTGAGTAAAACTTTTTGAATTACCTTTAAAAAACAATTCACGTTGTTAAAAAGGAATTCTTTGTTGTTTAACAAATAAAAAAAAAACTATTATTAAATTAATAGATGAGTATTACTTACTGAAAATTCGTTTACAAAGAATACACGAGTATATATTTAAAATTTAATACTTGTTAACGATGGAAAGTGCGACCTGTGATTCTTGAGCTGAATCGGCTGACAGAAGAGAACACACACGGATCAATTTCACTTATGTTGCTTAAAAATCTTATATACTGATTTATGACTAAATCGTTTTACTTCTTATAATAACAAACAATTTACCTTATATTTTACTAAGCGAATATTTTAGCACGTAACGCGTATTATAATGCTTCCACAAAATATCCCAATATTGTAAACGTATGTACTTCAATCGATTTAGATGTGCGACTGAGACTGAGGTTCGTTCGTATTTGCCACTTAGGGTCCAAGCGCGGAGCACCTACGCGCGGAGCTGACTCACCGCGCCGATCACCTTGGTACGTACGGACTTATTTGGCGACATCGAATAAATGCATTCAGAAAAGTGCCGCGAGAAACGGCACCACCCAATGCCACCTTTTAACGATGAACAAGTAAACGCGGCGTGTCCCACATGCGCGAACTTCGGTTGCTGGCACTTAATTCCTTCACAAAGTCGCACCTTACATTAAAAAACGCAAAATAAATATGGTATGTAGCGCACAATACCGACGTAAGAAAATGTTAAAAATGTTCTAATTAGGGGAAATGCTTTCTTATATATTGCATTTTTGTATTGCAATGGTACAAAAAACGCGACATGTTACACGACAATAATACATTGCAGACGACGCAGCCCATGCAAATCTAACTGCAGCAGTGTAGGCATGACCCAGTTACAGTTTTACAGGCGTATAACCAAAACAACGGTGACACAATTTGTTGTCTTGACATTGATTCATGTTTTAAATCGTGCGATTGTCGTAGTCTGTCTAAATAAACTTTTTATTCGTAATGAAACCGATGTTTTCCAAGAAAAATGTTGATATAGTAGTGATCTGAAAACAAATCCTATCTGTAACATCACTTACGTACAAAGAAGCATAATAACAAAATAGGTCATGATGATGCTAACGTAGTAGGCGAGAGTCGCTAATGGCTATTTGGTCTAAATTGCCTTTAAAGACCAGTTGCTGGACGTAAACGACGATTTACTGGAGATGTCCAAGCGATCCAATTGCGCAGTTGTTACAGGTTGCGCTTGACTGATTGTTATGCAATCACTCGGGTGTGGTTGTCATTCCCAAGGACAGAGACAGATAATATATTATCTTTACAGTCAAGTACTTGAATGAAAATATTATTACCCTTGGCCGTCATTCCTTCGGTATTATAGGTAGCTGGACCAGGACCGGCTTTATCCTTGCCTACGGGCTCCAACTTCTGTCCAAATGTAAATGCCGGGGCGCGAGGCTTCCGAGATTCTTGAGGAGGTTTACCTGCAATGCCAAAATGTTTAAACTATAACATTATTGCTATGACTGTGAAGCCCGGTGCGATGACGATCTGCGAAAGGCTGCAGGCAGATGCTGGATGCGACAAGCCGAGGACAGGGTGTGATTGCGCTCATTGGGGGAGGCCAATGTCCAGCAGTGGATTGAGATAGGCTAATGATGATGACGACGATGATGATGATGATTGTGAAGTTGGTCTTAAAAGTATTTTATCGTAAATAAAACGTGGTCAAAGACATGTCATTGAAATTCGTAAAGGACGAAAGAGTCAAAGCTATATTTATAACAGATTAATGGAACGATAGTGCAGGGTGCAATTGTAGCTCAATTGTCCGAGATGACATCCCAATCATTATCTCATAACTCGTGTGTCGGGAGAATTAAGCTGAATTTATGTGCCTCACGCACTGTCTGCTCGCGCTCACCTTGTTCAGGGTCAATGTTTTCGCCCACGACCGCTCCAGATAGTGTCCAAATATAGAATAATTTATTTAAACGAACCACACATTTAATCGCGCGACAAATTTGTACCGAATATGCTATATATATACAATCAATAAGACATATCAGAAGAGATTTAAAAAAGTTCAAAGTACGTCGATAATATATGTAGTTTGGCAGCAAAAACTTTAGGTTAACAATGTTATATGACGAACAACTTTAACAAAATGATGTCACGTTGCGTATGAACACGAGCGAGGCCGCTATTTGCAGAACAAGCGATAATCTCACAACACAACCTCCGGATGATGTCACCGCGAGCATGAGAGAACACGAACAGCACTGCCGAAACTGACAGGCGGGAAAACAACACTGGCCTTCAGTTACCAATAATGAATAATGGTATCGTGCCTAAACAGGCGAATACCGCAGATCCTCGGAATTTACTATAAACACAGTCAACACTAAGAGCTCATATTCCTTTAATAAGAATGGTATAAAATTTGTATCTATGTACACAAGTATATTCTCTAACGATGCAGCTGCGACTTCGCAGGTTGTACTTGAGATGTGGTTTAATATTACGGAACCAGTTACTTTATATATGTACATCTATAAAACGATAGATACCAATAAACATATATGAAAAAAAATTATTTGAAAGCACTTTTGTTCGATTAAATTTTATGTATGTGTCTATGATTTAATTAAACCGATGTAAAGAGAACTGGTAGGTATTCTCTTATCATTTACAGGTACTTTCTTGTAGAGTATACAAAAATATATTGGATCACAAGAATGGTAAGAAGGTATGAACAATATAATACTATTCATAACGACATTACCTATTAGAGAGGGCAAAGAAACAACAGCAGGTCCAGGACTGGCGGCTTCAGCAGCAATTGGTCCGCGTCGCTTTGTCGGATTCCAGGGGTTCTGACGAACACCCATTGGCCCTTCACAAGGATATGATCTTTTGGTCACTGATGATTCGGCACGGACGAGCTGCACAAATCGTAAATTGAAATTATTGACAATATTATTAAGAACCGTTAATGGATCTATTTGTTATCTTGGATTTATTAACACAGAGCGCAATAATTCAAGGTACCGAATGGATAGAACTATGCAAAAGCTTTATTTGCGCATTTACTATACTAGGTTCGGAGCCAGCGGGCTCTATAGACCACACACAACTTAGTGCGAGCATTGATATATAAAACATATATATTATATCACCAATATAAGAAATAGGATAAAAGTAGAACAAACGCAGTCAAGATGAGATTGTTATGCGAATACTGCATGACCCTCGCCGATCGTGAATGGTAGATGAAAGACTGACAAAACAGATATACAATGCCAAAGTTGAACATTACAGATACCAAGTGAGACCAAGATTGACATATATTAATCAAATAAGTCAGATGCAGACTGATGGAGGAGTCAAGTTTCCGAAAGGAAATGGCGTGGATCAAGAGAATTATGAATGTAGAAGAAACAAATCAGGTCCGAAAGGAGACGGATACTTGGCACTCGGTGTTCTCTACCTACCGCGTAAGGGATTAAGCGTGATAATATGACCATACTAAGAAGTAACATAACGCAACTATGTTTAAATGAATTGTTACCGATCTAACCGCACTCATCGTGGACCTTACAGATTTTGTAGATTTCATGCTCTCAAAATCCCTTCTCAGTGAAACTCGTTACTCGTTAACTCGTTTTCAACGGAAAATAATACAAAACGATATGTTCCCACTTAAATAATAATAATGTATATATCACAAAAAATTCTTCATAAAATAATATTATATGAAATGTACTGCAAATATCGCTTAAAACTGACATAAATAACGTTTGTACATATATTGACATAGACAAATGATATCCATTGTACAGTTGAGGATATAATAGCGACGTAATGAATACTTATTGATTAAATTTACCAACAAAATCGGCCTTTGAGATAATGCATTTGTTTGTCAAGACATAAAATAAAAAAATTTAAAACATTTGTACAAAATAAACATTACGTGCCATAAAATGGATATCCGCTAAAATAAGAAATGTGGTGTGATATGGCGAACTATAGCAAGCAGCTGGCACATGCAGCTGGTGAAGACTTGAAACATAATGCAGAAATTTTTAAATCTGAACGGATTTTACGATCCATTATTATAATACAAAATACATGCAAATCTAAATTCGTAGCCAGTCGTTTTTGTAAAACATCGTGAAGAAGTGATTTACGATGCTTTGTACTAAATGAAGAAAGTCGCATTTTATATATGTGGAGTTGTTTCAGACATAACAATTTTTGAATAGTAATAACACTAGATAAGTGTTTACGTTCTTTATACCTACATATATGCCTATAAACATCTTCGGTTGCTAGTCTTGCTCGTTTCATAACTCATCAATCTAAATTAATATGATTTTCACAATATAAATAACACGAAAAATCATAGGTGAAAGATAAGTGGAACTCTAATTAATAATTGATTGTGATAATAAATGTATTTCGTCTATTTATACAGTCGTGGTACCATTATTACTTAATAATGGTACCACGACTGTATAAATGGAGTACGATATTTCTTATAAGTAGGTACACTAAAGTGTACCTAAACAACCTAATCAACCTAAATCAACCTAAAGGTTGATTTAGGTTGATCCTCGACATTTCAATGTACAACTACCAAAAATAAGCAAGTGTGTTTTATTAATGCTTCCTACAATATCTTTTAACTGTCTCATTACTTATTTAGGTATGTAAGGTTAGACGCCAAAGACTGGAGGGGCGAAAATACCTTTTAGAAAATGAACTTGACCAAGAATTTGACAAAATATTTTAGCACTGACCGCTATCAGATTCACAATTACATAAAGTAATATAACTTTAAAAATGGAATTCCAATGTCTTTAGCATACCGTCTGTGCATATAATATCTTAGTCATGTTTGCTGAGATAGCAGTATTGGACAATCTACGCAAAGGCACTCGACAAGCCCCTTCATCAAGCCAAGGAACTAATTGGTGGGAGGATGCATTGGCGCCAAAACGACAAACTACTTATTCTAAATTAATTGGATTGTCATTATCAAAGCTATCAAGACATTCCATTGCACCAATTATCTTTGTTTACACAACGCCAGCAATGACCTTGTTTAATTAAATGACTCGTCAATTTAGTGCATATAAATGATCCATATTTCTCAAAATAACATTTACATATTGTTTTTAACTATTGTATTATTTGTTTTAACCTTTATAGCATCATACACTGGCAGCTCACTTCACTGCACTGAGTCATATTGCCATGATTGCTTACAATGTTCGATACCCATGTCTGACCTTAATAATTTAATATAGTACAATAATAACAATGTATCAGTAAGTGGAAAATGCCAATTTAACATTTTACATCGACTTATAAGTATGGACACTAAAGGCTTATATTGAAATTTTCAAATATGACCAACATGCGTGTGTTTAAAATTGTTGTTCAAATTTCCTTAATATACCAGTAAGAAATTTAGGAGCGAAGTGT
>DWME01001566.1:0-24177 GCA_018244795.1 Parelbella ahira ahira
CGGTTGGACAGATCAAAAGGTTTGTTAGTTTACCTTGTTCATTGGAACTTTTTCTTCAAAAAGTTATTCTTACCTCGCGACGTTCTACAAATAATTTATAACATAACATCATACCTGTATTTCCCCGTGGGGGTAGACATAGGTGTGTAGTATCTACTACTCCTTGTCACTAGTTACGTTATACGTCCTATGTTATGGGAGTTGAGCATACGCTGTGCACAAATCCAGACTTCGAGCTACTACCAAACTTTGAAAGTTATAAAGATCGAATAATACTTTGCCCGATTTGTGTATCGAACCCATTTCGCATAGCAGTCACCGTTGCAATTAGGTACTAGATTACGAGGCAGTTGAAACCATTTCGTCATCAACATACTCCCGTCCATTGCTGGACATAGGCCTCTCCAATAGCTGGCCACTGAGCTAGATCTTCAGCTCGTCGCATCCAACTGCCACCAGCAACTTTGAGACCATTTAGATGCAGCCAAAGTATTTAGATATAACAGCACACTATTTGTTCAGCGGCGCGGTTAATTAACACATTTGTGTATGTAAGGAACCAGGTTGTGCAAACGCCATGTGAAAAACATTATCACGTACAGTGGGAGCGGGCTTCAATGTAATTCGCTTGGAAATTTTCTCCGTATGCAGCACATGTGGAGCAAGATTTTTTATAAATTTACAAACAAAAAATCTGATCTTCCCGTCCTATTAATAGCTTGTATATCTACATATGTAGCTGTTTTGATGGATTGCTTCCAATGTACGTTTATGGTGTAACCAATTCGGTTTTTTTCGGTAACAACAATAGCATAGATAACACTATCACGTCTGTATTGAACAGATGGTGTAGGCAAAGGAATGTAGTACTCCCTAACAATAACAATGGAAAAAACAATAAAGAAAACTTTTTATTAACAGATACGATTGTGTGAAACAGAAATGAACATTGGCTATTTATTCAGATGTACTCGACTCAGTAATGCTCACATATTAACATATATTCTATTGCATTAACATAATTCCATTCATTTCAATGTATCCATCATTTCGAGAGAATATCTTAACATGGACATTTGTGACACATGAATTGTCGCGAAGAATGAAGTGTTAGATTGATAGAGGACAACGGAGTTGAAGAGTTAAAGTTCACACGTGTTCTTTGCTGGCGGGTTCACGGTTAAGGGATAAAAGTACCCCACAACACTAAAGTGACCATCAATGATATTGCTCTTTTAATTGGATTTTTTAAGTTAAGATTTTTTAATTATGCTGTAGTATATTAACGAATAGTCTATGTAAAATTTATTTAAACTTTCTAAAAACGTTGCGTCAATTTCGAAAGCCTGCGTCCCTCTCCGCATCCCTCCTACACATAAGCAAATACTTATTCAAATCACGTACGGCTTGCTAGATTCTTGTACAAATACGTCTATACAAACACTGTAGGTTTAAGGGCTTGACGATATATTGAGCAATTGTTTGGATATACTAAACAAAATTAGTTTAAAACTCTCAAACACCCTGTTTTGTTTTGTTAAGTCAAGAAAATGTACGATCAAAAATATTCAATTTCGGACAGTCCTCATTTTTAAAATGTCACACGTTTCCTTCTAACACCTTTGAATAATAGTACTGCGTGATATCTTAAGACGTAATGGATTCGTGAAATAACAATGGAAAATAAACATTAAAATGTACGAATTGAGAGGCTAATCCAACCGCGCGTCAAGTGGCCGTTATCCTCGACTCAATCGAAATGGATATGAGAATAAATAATGTGTTGATGTCGCTTGATTTATAAATATCCCCGGGACATTTGTATTGACCGAATAATGAAGCAATACATCAAGTATTTTCACGCCCTTCTCGCGGGTGACAACGTTTCAAAGGCGCGATTTACATAATGATGGAAATACGAGACGCTTTCTAAGATACATGTTTTATTAATGAACCGAAATTAATTACACATATGTATACAGTCCCGCGGTGTCACAAGAGTGCGTGTATTGTTGGAACAAACAAGAAAAGAACATGGAACATAATATTAAAAAAATATTAAGAACTCAGTCACCGTATAAACCTTGAAGGTTCCATTGAAATAGTTCAAGAATTAAAACGCGTCTATCCCACGCGCTTTAAGTATCAATTGCTGGCAACTATTTGCGTAGACCTAGATTTGCGGTTTCGTATTTGCCGGCTACATTTGCATATAACTCGTATGAAATTACATCTACTTACCAGCGGTCTGCCAATATGTGACATTCAATAAATAGAAGGTAATAAAAGGATATAAAATCAGTTGCAGTCATGGGAATGGTTCGGATTTATCATTAGACACTCAAAAAAATAAAGTTTACTGACTATTATCACACATCCAGAGTAGGTAGTCCTCGCGACATGTCATTACGAGGTCCCTTTCCCACGATGAGTCGTTAGCGCGACTTCCGACTTGTCGAACTCATAACTGACCGAAGACAGCGTCACACGTGGGTGTGTTTGACGTCAGTAAATAAATGGTGTGCCCGGTTTATGGCAATAAGCTCATACTCTATTCCACGGACATACAACTGGTGAAAATTGGGAGTACTCGGCTCCTCTGCCCTTCTTTTCGGGGAGATAAAGGCGTGGTATATTAATAAATAAACTGTAATCACCAACACCATTTACCAAATGAACGAAACAACATAAAAATACTTAATCCGTTACGAATTTTAGAAAGTACGCAACTCCGTCATGCGAATTATGTTTTATTTCGTTCGCAATTTAACGGGCGATGGCAACGCTCGTTCGGCAACTCACCGTTACTTTTGTACGCTAAAAACTTTAGTTACTCCCGCCCGTTGTTTGCAATTGGACAACACACGAAACATTACGGTTCTTATATACGATTGTAACTCGCAACATAACTCCTTTTTTGGACATAACTACTTTAATATCGAGTAATAATCTAGATGTTTCTTTTATAATGGAATATACGTTGTAGTTACATAGCATACAATTTAGAAAGGAACTTAATGCGAAGTGGTCATTGCTCTTAGATACATATAAAAAAATCTTATGAGCATTGAAATTGTACATCATATTACAAGTAATGTTACTATTGTGTACTTTAGAGCGCAATCATTTCAGTAATTTCGTTAATACGAAGACATGATATAAATTTCAATTATTACCTTTGTCACCTTCCAATGGCAGTATAAATAATTTAAAACTTCATAAATAAATTCCATTGTTTTGGTCGATATTTCTTTTTGAGCTAACACGTGATATACTAACAATGAACTTTTTAAGAGCACTGCAGTTATTCACTTCGGACAGCTGTCGAGCGGACGCGAAGAAAAAAAAATCCAACGCGTTCCAAATTGATATTGACGCG
Organism: Parelbella ahira ahira; assembly: GCA_018244795.1. NCBI lineage: Eukaryota > Metazoa > Arthropoda > Insecta > Lepidoptera > Hesperiidae > Parelbella > Parelbella ahira. The sequence continues at coordinate 3,380 of DWME01001566.1, forward strand.
TTCCATTTAAAACAATAATGAAGCGCATTGTAAATTGAAAATAATGAAATTTGATTGATGCCTCCGACGAAAATATATTCGGTGTGAAATTTGAGTAAACATTTTTTAGTTTTGTTCCGTTTTATGTAAAGTCACAATATAGTTGGTAGTTTCGCTCAAACTAAGTATGTGTACATTTTTAGTTTTGTTCCGTTTTACATTACATCACAAAAAATGTTTGTTTAATTTTAGTGAATTGAAAGTATTCACTATTTTAAGGCTCACTATAAAGTATTTTGTGATATAAAAGATGTAGTACGAAAAACGTGATACAGGACAGTCACGGTAAGTCTAAGAACGCTAGTAGTTGGACGAACGTCATTGTCTAATTGACAAAAACGATACTATTGTCAGCCAGTTGAATATCTGTATTGTTAAAATTCATATCTATCAAAGTCTGAGCTATGTTTACTCACGTTTCGCAAGTCCGTTTTGCATCACAGTATTGTGGCCTTGTTATTAAAAAAAATACACCAACTAGTACGTTCGGATAGGTCAAATTCACACGAAGTTGTAAATATTTATAGATCCGGTGCGAAATGCTAAGTGGTGCGAGAAAAAAAATCACCCCCGTTGTTTCAACAGGATCACGGACACGGGAGTCAACCGTCGGAACCATAGCGTGGGGTTTATAGTGGGAGGGTATTATTATTATATCATGGCTTTACAACTGATAGAATCGTTATGAAAGTTGAAATTATAAGATTTATTACCTTTTGAAAATTAATTTAATGGACTTCTATAGTTTTTGAGGAAACTAGATCAAATATATGACGTTATTGAGTTATTTAAAACAAATAACAAAATTATTAGTTTAATATTTGTCATACAAGACCTTATGAGTACATAATAATGACAATAATACAAACAGTGTAAAATACGCACAATCAAATTATATGTTTGAATCTTAATCACGGCGGTAATAATAATACATACATACATACATACATACATACAATAAACAATAATACGAACGCAATGTTTTTTAAAATTTAGAACACGAATGTAACTGAACTTTATTCATTACATATGTAACCTTCAAAGTCCATCAGGCCTGTTAAAAGTACATATCTTGTAAATAAACGTGCAGTGTGTGCATTTCCCATATCGATTTTCCAATAGCATGGCTCGTCAATTAACGAACTTAATCATCAACGAGACCGGTAAACTCTATGAACCGAAACTGAGCTCCCTTTGGGATCTCTCCCATAGACACACGTGCATTGACCATTCATGGGAAAACGTTTAACAAGGGCGATATGGCGCTGATACCGTCAATTATCTACCCCGAACTGCGAACAGCCATCGATTTGCCTTATTATTGATAAATTATAGATATCAGTAAATGCTGTTTGTATATCAACCGTCATGGGAACGAGATAAACGTTTAAATGATATACGGAAGCCCCTAATTCTAAATTCTTTAATGAGAGGTTGTTTATTTCGTTTATTGTCATGTAGGTTTCCATTTAGCTGTATTGCATGCACCATACATCGCTACAGGAGTTTACTTATAAACACCTTTTTACATGAATTAATATTTAGTTTGTAAACTAATCTAATGCTATTTCACAATGATTGCCGAAACGGCATACAATATACTACATAAAATTTTTATCGGCTTATATTATTAACATTGGCACTACGCAAATATAGTCGATACAACTAACTTGTTTTTTACACATATATGTAGGTATGAATTGAACACAACTGCCTTCAAGGTTTACTGACTGTTGTATCGATAACAATTAGGATTGATTTGTTTATGTGTCCTCTTAATCAACTCCTGAAAACTTGTTATTATTAGCGGTCATGCCCATATATTTTATTTATTACATAACTTAATGGTAAGGCGGAAGTAACGCCAGTAACATGTTTTACCAGACAACGTTTGGGCTAAGCAGAGAGACTATAACGGCGGTTGGAATTGGTTAAATAATGTTGCTCAACATAAAATTACACAAACACAATAACTAACGGTCAAGCATTGTGTTATCTTTCCATCTACAACAGCTCAGTGCTTTTTGTAAAGCAACCTTTTTGAACGGTTTTTGTTCCATCTCGTATCGAAAGTTATCCTCGCGGGTGCTTTTGAGTTGCAATGTTTCCGTTGAAAGCAAAAGTTCGACTTTCACTGTGCTTCCAAACAGGAATGAATCTCGAGATTTTACGCTCGACGGGACCGAGGTTTCCCATAGAAAAACCAAGGACCCACTGTCCGTAACAGAAGTTACTTATCAGCTCTTTTTATGGCATGCCCACGCCATAATTACAAGTCTTGGAAGGGTGGAACTCGAATTTCACGAGCAACAATTATTATTGAGCTCAAGATTTACAAGCTTAGGGTGACTGATAATTTCATGGAATTTAATTTTGATAAAATCTTGCGAATATTCAATTCTCATATTTACGATAGTATTGCTTTTTATTATTGCGGCTTACAGTCGTAAAAACATTATAGCTTCTTAATAATAATATATGACTAAAGGTAAAAATTATTCAGTTGCAAAATTACTGAATTTAAAACTCGGGACAAAATTACTCAATAAAAATCGCACTTATTACCTACCGCTGAAGACTGTATTAAGTAAATGTATAGTTGTAGCAGAATTAATGTGAATTTTTAATATAGCTTTGTTAGTTTCAAATAAAGTAGACCTTAGCTATACGAGCAGAGTGAAACTGGGTGCGTGTGAGAGAAACTTTCGTCAAGTGTGAATATGAAAGTGCGCAGGCACTCCACGCACGCTCGTCTCAACTTTTAGAAGTATCCCCGCGTACAGTTAAATTCGACTGCCTCCATACAATGTTGTACTCGATTGCCGTATTCCGTTAGTTACGAGCACGTCTGGTCGCGTGTGTGTAAACAATTTTGTTGAAGTATTTATAAAATGAATTTACTGTTCTCATTGATTCTTCCCGGGGTTAACATACTCTAAATGAACGAAATTACGCCTAAGTACTTGCAGAGAGTGATTGTTAAACGCATTATAACGGTTTACGTGTTTCTGTTGCCATAGTAACAGTGCGGTACAGTGGGAAAGATCTAGAATGTTCCTTAAATGTTTTGATGGCTGGCAATCGTAACTATAATCCTTGATAAATCAGCTACGTTTACCGTGGTCAAATGTTTAGACAATAAACATCGACTGGCTAGAAAGGGCTTAAATATGCTTTGATATCACGAAGAAATAATCGATTCTTGTCCAAGCACGAATCACTCACCCAACCATATATGGTAATATTTTACTGCATTGCGTTTGTGTGCAAGCAAAACCCTGTGAAAGCGAACTTTTTATCCTGTACGTTAGAGTTCGTTGGGCGCACTGAACCATATCGTACCTTCCTTAGGGTTGGTTCACACGTGAGGTGCCTACGTGAGAACTACCTTAATGGACGCGTCGTACAATTACATTTCTGCATTAGCAAGTGCAGGGCTACCTGTCGTAATGGCCGAAACTAATTATTCAAGACGATCTAATGGACATTGGACATTAGACAAACATTTTTTATTTGTCAGGGCGGCTATGTCAAGATATAAACAGCTGCAAGTAGTACCTTGGACAATATAACAGGACACAGCGAACATGATTTTATGAATTAGACGCTTATAAATACAACTGAATGACATCAAAGTTGTAAGTTATTTATGTACCTAGTACCTATCGCAAAATTAATGAAGCATTTAAATTTGCGTAAATTACTACATCTTCATTGTTTTATAATAGGCTAACGTGTAGCCGCAATCGTACAAAAAAATATTAATATTTGATTAATTGATATGCAAACAGATATATGTTACCTATTGGGAAATGTTCATATTTTTTGTAGCACAACTCTTTATAAGTATCTAAGTAACAGAACGAATACACCATGTAAAATAAGTTTATTTTTAAAACGCATGTTTTGTTTCTCGTCGGGTGTAAGTACATTTTTTACACATGACAAAAATCAAAAAGAACTTGTATCAGTTCTATCAGTAATATATTTAGTATCAACAACGTGTAAGACTGATTTCGTGTTTATTTTTTGCTATATGAATTTAAATGCAATAATGTTTGAAATGTAGTAATGACGTTCGTTAATTATACTAACCAAAATATTATTATGCAAATAATTAATATTACACTGATTGCCTCGATGGTCGAGTGTTTGCAAGCGCAACTGCCGATCGAGAGGTCCTGGGTTCAAATCCCAAGTCGGGTAAAATTGAATATATTTCCTTTATAATTTCTAGAAGTGACTCGGAGTCTGGATTTTTGCCCGGTGTATGGTAATAGGCTCACCACATATTCTATGGGGCTTAAAAGTAACTGTTGAAACGTGGGAGAGTACTACATTACTTTGCCTGCCCCTTCGGGGATTACAGGCGTGATGTTAAGTTTGACGGTACGTAACATTACAAGCGAATAATAACTATAAGCAAATTATTATTGAGATTTTATTTGTAAGTGCCTTCTAATAAGAGAGCTTTTAAGAACGAAATAATATCAAGTCAATTTCCCATAAGAATAGGCGAAAGCTAAGCGTTTCAACTAATCACGATTCTGATATACATATTTCTCATTTTCTATTTTTATCTCAGTAATAGCACAGGCAACGTACATTAAAAGATTTATCATACTCTTGACCCAATAAGGCCAAAGGTTTAAATTAATTCGAACACAACCGTCACGAGTCCAATGCATTAGTGTGTTCCAATTTCTAAATAGAAAACGGAAGTGATGTATGGATATAACCGATTGAGTAATAATTTTTTTAACTTGTGAAATTTAATTTTGGAACGAATTATCGTTATTACTGCTAGAAGAGAAAATCGCGTGCTATTGCATTGAACCCGATCCGCATTGTAACAGATGATAGCATCCCCCGGTCATTTAGAGGGTGCTATAAATATTGTACCGCATGCGGGGGTAGAGCAGATGCGGTAAAACCGTTACCGTTCCCCTATCTGGCTGAATTTCAAATTTGGATATCGAACACGTGTGTTGACAGCTTTTTTTGAAACGTTCGCGTTTCGCAATTTTGAGTTCGTAACGCGATAAGTTTTTATGTGTTACACTAGCTATATGGTTTTAATTAGTTCACTGCAAAATTTGGGTAGTCCATGTGTTTTCGAGTTGGTTAATTAAGGTCAATACGCGGTCTACCTGATGACAATTCGTGAATTATTTTTTACGGAGTTTATGACACTGACTTTCACTTCATCAGCAATAACTATCGTCTGTGTAAAAAAATATATATTAAAAAAAGTCTTCATCATAATACGTTCAAATTCACTGATCTGAGAACAGTCTAATAATAATACTGGGTAAAATATGGGTAGAAGTGGAATACTCGCGCAGGAAATGTGTGTGGGGAGAGTGACAGTTAAAAAATCAATATGACCGTTGAAGTCAGTGTCCGCGAGGGTGCGGCGACAAAGGGTGCGCACGCGTCGCTATTGTTCATGCATGAATCACGGGACAATAGATCAGGCTGTGGCCCACTGTACTTTCGCCGATTAAGTTTATTGGGGGATTTGCGAATAATAATAATTATTATACTGATAACGAAATTCTATTGCTAGCAATATTTCCACTGGATTTTGAATTGTTGGACCGTAGATTACTTTTTGTACTTAAGGAATATAAAAAAAGTTAATAAAACTAACTGTTATCTTCGCGAGTGTACTGGGGGTATGTTTTGCTAATTGAATGTTTTTAATATAAATAATATTAACGTTGCAGAATAAGCCGTTTATTGTTATTATTATGTCAAGGAAACTTGAACTACATAAGTCTACATAATTATTATATAAATAATATGATTAATATTCCCATAGTTAGCAAACTAAATAGTCTTTACAATCTGCAATACGATGTTTAGTCAAATTTCGATAACGTATATAACTTATATATGTACTTTAAACAATCAATTGGCTGTTTATTAAACGTTATTTCTACAAAATTAACCAACGCGTCACGGTCCTAGGTGAGTGAACTTTCACGAATAAAATTAACTTGCGATCAGCAAACACACCAATAATCTAATTTCACGCAAATTGAACGAGTTCTTTCACAGAACTGTGTTAACGGATTTCCGCCGTGGTTTCTCAATTGATATAGACAACAGGAACGACACGAAATGGAAATGTCACACAAACACGAGATGTATTATATTTAAGAATATTTTATAATAATATACCATCACGTCAGGTATCTTGCCGGATAGGCAGAGTAACGAAACCTTACGTAATTCTTCTATATTTAACATTCTCTTAGTAACAGTGCATACATAAGCCGCATTTAAATACATGTATATTTAAATCCAGCTTTAATGTGAACAATTCAACGGAAATCTATATGTAACTTGACCGCGCCACAAATTCAATTGTAACAATATCTAATGCATAGCAAACGCATCTAGGAAGGAACCCCGCTGCCGAGTCCACTTATATTTTCTAAGAGCACAAACATTTGAAAGTTCAACGACACTAGTAAAGGTGTAATTACGGTCGGAATCGAACCCGGGAGGGACGCGAGAAATTGGGTGACCCGGTTGTTTCTTAGACCCCCTACTCCGCTCGTACGGTTGGTCAGTTTCAAACAATGAGACTTATGACCCTTAAGTGTTTTGAGAACTCTCAAGTGCGCTCAAAATTCACATCCGCAGTAATAACAGTGTTCGGTACGAATTCAATATTAGGCCAGCTGTCTATTTCATTTCAATCTGGCCAACGTAATATTTTAAACCGAAATCTACTATCGCATTGATATGGTGCGTGTGTACTACGAAGTTCGTAGTACGAGGAAAATGAATGAAAAAGCGATATGTAATCGATAATTTCAACAAACACGTAATCAACAACTGTGCAAATTAATTAAGTTCTACACTACATCGTACAGTAAACGTTTGTAGTACAAAAATATATCGTTACGTATTCAATTACGGTTTTACGTCGATTCATTTATAATTTAATTTCAGCTAGTACAATTTGTGTAACACAGTAAGTGTCAGTTCTTTTTTTTGTTTTACAACGTCTAATAACCACTCAAATAAAATTAATCGGATTTAACTCATGTTTTTATTACTGTTGATAAGTAAATAGTAGTAGTAAATTAAACTATATCTGAGAAACGAAGCCTATTATGCCACTGTAAGTTGTGAGAATAATTTTTTTCCTAACAAAAATTTAATAACAAAAAATTATGTTAAAATTCGTTCAGTATTAGAAAGCAATGAAAGAGAATGTGACATGAAACAAGGACGCCGCCATTTTGCGCAAGCGCAGCAGTCGAGAATTGGCGTGCGCCCGCGCAGACGTAACGACAGCCACCTAACTATTCAAACGGAGTATTATATAACACGTCAGGTGATACCTTCAGTCATTGTAACGTAGTAACATATTATAACAACGCGAATAATGAAATGTAATTCATTATTTTAAAAAAGAAATTTTGCCTTTTAGTTTTAACATTTGTGTGCTAGAACCGGTATCTTACAATAGAGTGAATTATCAATAATGTATTACAAAAATTCAGTTTTAAACGTAACACCTATAAAATGACAGCGACGGATTTGTTAATATTATTATTGAACCTTTACACAAGACCTTGAAAAGTGTTTAGAGAGCACCGAATGCTAAATATTATGCTTACAGACCTAACGTGCTTCTACGTTCAATATTCTGTTAATTAATGGATGATAGACTAGTGCGGGTATACTAAGTGTGAAAAGGACGGATGATCTTTACTGTGCTAATTAAATAATTAATCAGTATCATATTCGCATTCACAGCGAGCGGACGTATCAAACCAGGGCGTATTATACGACGTATTTTCATAATAAAGAGTTACGTCGTCGCTTGTACATACAATAGGTCAGGCATCAATACAGTAATGACAAAAGAGAAATGATGATAAATGAACTGCTGATTTATTTTAAAATATCGAATACAAATACCATTACCATGACTGTAGAAGTAATACCTATGCTAGAATAAAGATATTTGGTGTTCTATGCTCTTTGCTTACCTCAATTGGCTTGACGTGGAGATATAATAATAATAACATACGTTATCGTGTGTATCATATAGTAAATAGTACGCAGTTGTTGACGTAGTATATTATTATTATCAACAGTTTTACGACATTTGCCACCACACATGTGCAATCTAAAATGGGACAAGTGTGGGAGGCCAGTCAGCACAACGTAGGCACAGCCCGCGTGGAGTAATGTGTCAAAACAAACAGTGTATCTGGGTCACGTCTTTAAAGCAACATCTTAAACGACACTACTCGTTATACAAACGTTCCTTGCAAAATGTCCAGGCTCAGGAGGAATGTTGACGGAGCGATGTAAGGGAACCTTCTTGATATTTCTAGAACGTTATTTACGACGATATCAAAGCTAATAAAGATTTTGAAAATTTAGTTAGCTAAACTATTTTAAATAGAACAGACGTTTGTAATTGAAATTGTCGTTTTGCTATGAAAGGATGCATATTATAAGATGGTTAAAAAAATGTCTTAAATTGATTAACCCTTGCATTAAAACCATATACTCACCATCTGTTTGCATGTTTAGTTTACTGCAAAAAAACAAGAGCATTGAACAAACCTCAAATTACAGTCGAATATTAACTAAATATAAAATACAATGTAATAAGCACCTAAACACGTTTTTCTCAAAACCCCATAGCTATTAAAAATTAACTAAGAAAGGACGAATTACATCTTAATTTTTAATTACACACCGCCAAATGATTTAATGGGAACTTCCTTGCAACCCTTTATGAAGTAGTTGACACCTTGATGGACAAAAAATATTGGCACGTTGGCCATTATTAGGTAGGAAGTTAAGGCGTTTACGGAAGGGGTAGCTGAAGTCAATAAGACAAAACGTTATAACTAGCGAGACGCGGTAGAAAACAATACGAGTTGAATTTGATCCCGGGCACAAGTCCGTCATATGAGCTCTTTCTTATCGCTTATAAAACTGACGTAATCGGAGCTATAGTACTGGAGGTGGCAGTATTTATGAAAAGATAGCCGATAGACGTAACACGACGCCCATGATGTAGTATCAGCTTTGGACAATGAATGAAATCTGAAGCTTTATAATATCGTTTAAAAACAATTAAGATCTACAAATTCTGTAAAAAATCTAAAGAAAAAAATTACCTTATTGTTTGTCAACAGTAACAATGGTTTGCGACAAATGCTTTATTACTTGGCCCAACAACAATCCAGTTTTATCGGTTTACCACAATGATCTGGGTTTGAATCCCGGCATTACAGACCTAAGTAAAAGTGTATATGTAACAGTTATTGTTATTATTTTTAATTCAATATTGAACGATACTAAATATTCAACAATCAGACGCCGTGCTATCTTAGTGTTTGAATAATGAACATGCATTCATGTCAGTGCACATTCAAACATTAAAGGTAAACATGAATAACTTTACATTTCAAGGCAGCCGTTGACAGTATAATACTAAGTCGTGATCTCTTCAGATATTTCATACATACATATGCTATATATTACATGCATACAGATTCACGTAGACGCCAACGAGTCTAGCCTTTCAAAACGTTTTGTTAGTTAATGTGTTGTATAACAGCCAATTTGATCTCTTACCCGCATGCCCAGCGTTGGCATTATGGACAAAACCTTATATGACAGTGCTTGAGGACGCGCATTAGAAGAGGCCTAAGCCCAGCAGTGGACTCAGGCAGGCTGATAATGTGATTGCCTACAAGTATCGCATGAAGAGCGATGAGGCTAAAGTCCAATGTTAATAGCATTGATCTGGAACCTTCTGATATAGGTATAAATTTACATAAAATAATGTTATATTATGTAATACCGTATGAAATGAATAAAATAATTATATTTCAACATACATCTATTTGACGATAAGTTACATAAGATGCGCTTTAATATTAGAATATATTTTTTAATTTCAATATTTTTTTAAACTATTTTATGTATAGGAAATTATAGTACCTACACAGTACACACTTTAATTTATTATTTGACTGCTTCATCGTCAAATCATTTTTAAATACAGATTTAATTTTAAACTTTAAAATTAGTGCTTTAAATTGGTAATTATAGATTTCAAATGATTAAATGATGATGATAAATAATATATTGTAATAATAACAAATAAAACATGTACACAATATACGAATAAGAATGCGTTAAATCCATTAGGTTAAAATTAGCACTGGTAACATTTTACACGTCGACTTGTAAGAACTGTATTAGGTCGCGTTAAATATGTAAAGTTTTGTTTAACTCAGTGTAAAAACGTGATGCAGTATGAATCATTTCATTGGCAGCATATTGGATGTACATATTTTTATCACTGAAACATTGTACGCTCTTGATGTTTATGGAAAATGTTATCTTCATTCAAACACAATATGTACGTATACGGCGTAATTTACATCAAATATGTTTATTTACCGCGGGCAAAAATGTGTCCACAGATAACGCAATGTTTACATTGGTTACTAATAGCCGTCTATAATCTATGGTACTATGTGAGTCGCTGTCGATTTCATTCAGTCAAAACCCGGCGTACTACGAACTTACATTAAGAATAGATAAAATAAAAACTGACCTGTTATTCTCTTTTGCGTTTTGGTGTTCTCGGGACTCGATATTTTCGCTTCTTGGACACAACCTGAATTCGGTTTGGGGGTTGTGATGGTTATTGGCGACCTTCTCAAAGCAGCAGGAACAGCGGACGCGGGGACCAGTTGCCAGGCGAACCTTTGCGCACCCGGTAAGGGCTTCTCGTTGGCGAAATCGAAACCCCATTTCTGGCTATCGATTTCCAATTGCCGCGCCAGTTCTCTCTCGGCGAATCGTCTGTTTTCCTCTCTATCTGTACATCCGAATAAGTTTCTTCTTACACCTTCGAGAGTGGTTACCCCACGCACTCTCAACGCCCTAGTGTCCAGCACGGTGGTGGCCTGCAGGCCCGGTGCCCTCACACTCAATGCAGACATCTTCAATGTAATAGTCCAACACGGGCGAGCACAGCGCGAACGCACTTCCCTGATAGCATCCGCGACGCTCTCTTCGCCTATCACAAACAAGGTCAAAATTCAGTTTGTTAGCGCGATATAAAACGGTAGATTAGTAACACGTACAAATGTTTGGTTCATCACGGACCAATAAGAATACTAATTGTGGTTAGTTTAGCGAGTGTGAATGTAAACAAGTCGTATATGACGCGACGATCCGTGTGCGTGACGTAATGTAATACGTCCGTACAGAGCGAGTACGAATGACGACTGACTGAATCGTTGATCAGTGGCGCGACGTGCTTGAGGCTCGAGCCGCGCGACGCCGCAAGCCCCGTTAGTTCTACCACTCGCCGCGGTGTGGCGCTACTTTACCCATTCACTTCTCTTGCCAAGCGGCGTCTAACATCACGGCCCATTTTATTTTAATAAGATTCATTCTAATTACTTCATAATCGTTTCAATCATTTTTTAAATCTATTTTATTGAAATTACTGTTTAAATGTAATAAATTGTATTACTAAATGGAAAATGTTTTATCAATCGTATTCTTCATCATGTATTTATGAAATAGATCATTTTAAATTACATTGTATTGTATTCTTCTCTCTTAAAATAAACAAAAATGTATAAAAAATTTACCGTGACAACAATTTACCAGCTGCGTGATTTAATAATAATGTTACCATGCAATGAATTATTAATTGCATTGTAAAATATATACATAAACATGTTTACAATATATCACAATATTTGTCATCAACTAAGTATACGATTTATGCTTGGGTTAAATAAAAGTTTAGCAACGAAACTATAATTTGAATGAACTCCAAAAAAATTTTAATGTCTATAATCTCACAAGCTGTAATACAATAAGTCAAATATAAATATGACAATTTGATAAAAGGTGTAAATAAATTCGATTGTTACTACGCAGTCGCTTATTTCTAGTAGATATCGTGAAGGACACTTTGTCGTAGTTTATACTCGTTCCGTTTATAATTTACCTATTACAAAACATTTTTATTCCTTTCAGTTTAAGACATTTTTTGTTTTGAATAAAATATATATTTCACCTATATTTTAAAGACTTTGTTCACTTTAAAAGAAATAATATATAACAATTAGCAGGATACTACATAATATATTAGCTACAGAACGTAGTTTTACTCATTCAATGTACTATGGTATTCTATGAAGACGTTTAACTTCAACATTAAACTGCCAAAAACGCAGGAGTAATAAAATGATGCATATGGCAACACCGCTGTCGGACTTGTTTACGAAGAACGAAGACGTGTCTAGTTACGTGTGCAGCATACTCAAAACCACTTATCAGAAATGTATCTGTCTCTTTTCCGCAGATGTTTGGTGAGACCGTGTGAAAGAGATAGTGAATATATTAATAGCACACAACATCGCCGCCATTTTGCTTGAACAAAAGTATTCAGAATATTTCGTAGCACTGATTATTTTGGTAAACTTAGTTGATGCACTTCGTAGATATTGAAATATTGCATATTTTATTAAATAAACATTTAAATACCCTAGTAATACGGTTAGATTACATTTATGTCAAAGTAATTTTGCAAGTTCTCGGTTAAAGGCAATAAATTCTAAATTAAAATATAATGGACGGTAGAAGGTCGAGGAAATTGTTAGTAATTTACTTGCTACTTGTTACTAGACTATAATAATAATGCAGGATTACTTACCGTTGAGTTTTTATATGAATATTCCACGGAAAATCGACAATTTACCGTCGGGGTTCACTGCACTGGCGTACTAATTTTCGAGATATGACAACGACGCGATGGCGAGAGCGCGGGCTCGTCGCTCATTGGTTGAAAATGGCGGTCATTTGTCTTATTGGCTCGAGGTTTTTAGGCGCCAAATTTCGGTTGGTCGAGACGCCGGATGGCGGGAAATAAGTGACAAGCTTTCCGGTTAGTACGACTAGTGTGGAAAATCTTGTTTGGCGCGTTTGGCTTCCGTACGAATATTTTGTTTCAGCGATGACAATGACGGACTAACTTGAAAAATGTCTTTGGCGTTTCAGCATGAATGTTGCTATGTTTTTGTTAATACTTGCGATAGAAAAACAATATGAATATTGAACTGTGACGTAACTAATCAAGGAAATAATTAAATTTTTAAAAATTTTATATATTGTCATGTTTATTCTATTAAAAAATACCTATCTTACTAGTTTTATATTTAAATGTACACAAGCAAAATAGGTAATATTGTTGATGCTAAGTAGTTTTTTGGATTGTAATGTTATTATTGGTATATTTATTGAAATATGTAGGAAGTAGCATAAATTAATTATAAATTACTAAATTCTGAAATTGTTAAATGAAGTTTTTTGTACGACAGATAAATGTATGAAAGTTTTTTGTTTTTTTACTTTTCTACACAAGGTTCATATCGCCTAAAGTAGAGTTAAATCTAGGATAATAATAAAAATATTCATACGTAACATCACGCCTGTAATCCCCGAAGGGGTAGGGAGAGTGGTGTGGTACACCCCCACGTTTCACCAGTTACGTTTAAGTCCCATGGAATAGGTGGTGAGCCTATTGCCATATACCAACGAGGCAGTCAATTCAAGGCTAAGTTATTATAACTAATTATAATTTTATTTATATATTTAAGTTCTGTTGGTTCAGCAATTTATAGCTCATTCTCTTACAAACTTATTACTTAAAATAGTTCTGAGACTTCATTTTTGCCATCTTTATTTCGGTCTATAATTGCGTCAAAAGCGATGGAAATCCCGACTAAACGTACATATATTATTAAAGATATTAATTATAGAATGATATTTCTATCACTACTGTCCCTGTGAAGGTAACATTGTGAGGAAATCGTCACATCGTAGACTTGTATCAAGTGTACCTACAAAACACTTGATATGTGAAATAAAAGGAATTGACGCTGGTAAATTAATATTTGTCATAATTGCTTAAATCATATTGTGTATTTAATTAGCGGATTTGGGTTTTTATCTCAGCAATGTAATAATATTTAAATTCATGTGTATTCTAATAAGTTACATTTAATAAAACATTTTAATATGAACAAATCGTACGTAGAGTACCTATACTGTAAAGAAAAAAAAATATTTTATTACATTTTTTAAATCTTTGTCTAAGAATATATATAGATCCGTTCACTGACAATTGTGTAAACGTTCAGTTTTTTTTTAAATTTATTATATGTGACCACTCGTTCTAACGTAGGTACTTAATTAAAATACATAGATGTTTAAGATCCCGTGTCAGTAATTGATCACGGAGTGAAAATATAAATATGTTTTTTCATTGCACCTGTTAATAAGTCGCCATAGCGAAAATTGTTAATGCAATGCCTTCGAGAAAATTCCTAATTTTCGTTATATTTTTAAGCTATACGTTTTTATTGCGAGTTACGTTAAATGCTTATAAAATATTAAGTACTTACATATATTAAGTAGGTAAGGTCATCGTGTAGCATGGTAACTCATTTAATTTTATTTAAGTATGTAAGTATTACTTTACATATTGTCTCCCTCGTTGATCGAGCGTGCGTTGATCGTGCGATTGCTTTTCGTGAGATCCTGGGTTCAAATCCCCGGTCTGGGTACTATTAAATTTTTCTAGTTTAGATTTCCTGGTGGAAATTTCTAATAGTGGCTCGGAGTCTGGATTTGTATCCGGTGTATGGGTCACTATCTATTCCATGGTGGGAAGTAAACACTATTGGCGACATGTGGGAGTGTACTACACTCTTCTACCTAAACCTTAGGACATCTCAAGCGTGAGTTACGTGTATAATATTATCTAACCCCATGACAAAGTTTCAACGATTTCTAGCATATTCTGGTCGCGCAAATGTATTAACTGTTTACCAAAATGAGAGACGCTTATCCGTCTGGCAGGTAACACATGCACGAAGAATGACACGAATTTGGTTTGTTGTTTTAAATTTGCAGGATGTATGGCGTTTTGTACTATTTTTGTAGAAAAAGTAAAAAAATTGTTTATGGTATGTTAGAAAGGAGCTGCCAGTGACTTATTGACCCATTTATAACGGAAACCAGTGGCTTCGGTTTGCGGTGTGCACAAAAAATGTTTCCGTTCTATGCAGATGTTTTGTATCGTTGCACAAATCGGGGAGGGGTGAGGTAAAAAATACTACTTTCTCTAACATCTGCAGGTGCATTGGGGACGCTTTAATTAGATTACAAGTCAAATTTCAAACGTTTGCAAGGGTTTTTATTTTCCTACGACTACGCAATAAATCTTTTATTATTTTTTTTTTTATTTTGTAATTTTTTTATCTTTTACTATTATTATTTGGGGAATATGTATGAATTTTGAATTAAAGATTTGATAGTTCCATCTTGAGAAATTGGACTGTCACAAATATTAGGCTGGAACTCTAACTCTAATCTTATTAGTGAGAAAATCTGATTTCAAGCAATTGTCCCCATTCAATGCCTCTTTATAATTATTTTCCTTTGTTCATCATCATCGATCCTTTGAAAATTATCTCGTATATGTAATACATTAAGAAAATTAAGTAGCACATGTTAATCCTTTTAAGATATATATAATGTTCTTTCTTATATGTATAAAATAACTTTTAACATATGCAAAATATTTACAAATTTTTATACATACATATGTTGGTAAGTATCAAATGAAAATTTTAAGTGTAAGTATATATAGACCAACAGAAATTAAAATTGCAATCCAACAGAAAACGGGACGAAAGATTATTATAAACTGCATTTTAACAGTTAATCCTCTCAGCCCCAGTTCCGGGTGGGATCCCGGGATGATTGATTTAAAACACATTTGCCTTTCTCGCCCTCTGGTATAAACAAAAACCAATATCGAGCCACCTGGCTGGCACAGATTTAAACAATTTCCGTTAGCGTTTTTGTTTTTGAACACTGTTTATAAGCGTTTAAAATTAGAACAGAAATTTAATATACATACATGCAGTGGTAGCCTCGTGGTTTTAAAATCAAGCTTTCATTCCGGGGGCCTGGGTTTAAATCCTGGCGCCGCTTTATTGACTAAATGTGCGTTTAACTGTCTTGCATCTATAGTCATATACGAGGTAGTGTTCAAATGGCCATGGGCGGGAGGAGCTACTTATGTCTGTTGCCTGTTTTATTGCTAGTTTCTGCGAACTAAACAACAAAATATTGTTTTTAGTGGATCTTTAAGCATTGATCGGCGGGATTAAGTTTTTCTTGACATGTTCTAAAACCAAACCTGTCAACGAGTAAGTAACAAGCCTTTGATAAGTAGATACCTACTAATCGCATAAAATAACATACATAATATGTGTATAAAACGTCACAATATACATATCTATCTTTTTATAATTCAATTCACGATGGTACAGAAATACTGGTTTGTAAAAATTATTGGAGCGGAAACAAACAAGAATACAGTCGTAATAGATTCCAGCCAAAGAAAAATAAAATATCTATGGTGTAAGATACCTTTTTTTATTTTAAAATGTAATTCCTGTTGACAAGAGCAACGACATACGGATAAGCATATAAGGTGTTAAGGTATATAGATATAATATGTATCTATAAATTTAGCCAGTAACAAGTTATAAAATCAAAATTATACCAACATCTCTAAAACCCATGTATAGCACTGCTGTTTCATTTAATAGTATTAAGTCTACGATTCTTCTGATAAATTATTATAAACAGTATTTAAATGATTGTGACCAAATTATACCGTTTTCATTTTACATTTATTTATTCTTTATTGTTTTTAACAAAGGGCGGACTTAATGCCAATGGGCATTTTCTAACAGTTAACCCAGGTGATTGTCTCAATCAATTCACGATCGATGAATAAATACGTAAATATGATAAATATTATATGCTAAATACCTAATAAAATCACTCTCTCTGTCGTGATTTTATTAGGTAGGTATTTAGCGCTGCGTAAGAATCTTTTTAATGTGGCTCATACCAATCTTGAGGTATCTCAGAATTTCATCATAGGAAAGTATATAGAGTTCAAGGAGTGCCCTCAAACCATTAACAGTTTTCTCGGTGATCGCAGTTGCTACACAGATAACGAAAAAGAGTGAAGAAGACAGAAATAGTAATTCTCAGAAGGGTAGTTAATGAAAGGAGTCTATTGAGCCTTTAACGGGTAATCGATTCGTCCTGTCCGATCTTACTAAGTCGTTTCAAAATTCGAATGATGTCTATTCGCGCCAAATCCCCGTGTAATTGGTCGCCCGCACACGTGCACTGACAAGTTATTTTTTGTGCGCAATACGTTATTTATTAGTGTTGTGGCTGCCCAATTTTTTGCTTTGTGAATAAATAATTTTGTACCGTTCTGTTGCAGTTTGTGTACAACGAGACTGAACAGAGTGCTGTGTGTTTAGTTGTATATTTTAACTTAAAGCTAACTGATACAGTCTGCGTTAATATATTTTAATAACATAGTTTTTGTAAGTACTTATGAAATACTTAGTACTTATGAAATACTTAGTACTTATGCAGATAACTTATGAAATATTGAAGAACATCCTGTTTAATCTTAAAAAAATCGCTGAAAATTGTACTTTAAAGAAACTTAACCTTGAATAAAGAAATCTTATAATTTTTTCTTAAAATAAGGACAGTGTTTTAGAAGTAAAACTAAAAAATGATCAAAACCTATCCAGCAGTTTTTGTGTGGTTCGTGCACAATGGCTGACTTCTATCATTTTATTTATATTTTACCATTTGAGCAAGGTGTGGTAGAGGGGCACACTATTTATCTTAACTTTTCTCATACTGAGAGAAGACCAAAGTGGAATTATTAAACGGTTGATGATGGTGATGATGATGATGATTAAGGAATTACTCATGTTGCTTTCATTCTGTATTATTTTGTCCACGTTGCATTGTAGAGCATGCTGCTATGCTCTACCAATCTGTTTCAATATGATTTCCGAAGATCCGGGCCAGAAGCCAACACATTAATAACCTTTATGAGCACCCTTAAAATCAGGGCCAGGTCCAACGATGTTACTTAAAGCTAAGTAGGACAGACATCTCAATCCTCCGAAATACGCGAACGCTTGTTGAATTTTGTAACTAACGATCATTCATCTAGGGCCGCGCCCGCCCAGCGTTGCTTAACTTTCGCTTTCAATGAGAGTTCCGTCACATAATAACAGATATTGAGATAAACCTGCTACATACACTCAGATTTTACATGATTTTGTAACTTTTGTTTTAGCAATAAGTAATAATATTCAGTATATAGGTATTTGAAATTGAAATAAAACACGGACAAAGAATAGTCATTGAACGTATTTAGAACTGCAAGTGTGGCTTAATAGAATCAAATATTAAATAACATGTTTTTTTAAAATACGTCATTTACACTACATTCTAAGTACGAAGTGTACCTATTTAAATAAATATTTATCGGTTCATTGCCCTGCGGTTAAACTACTATCGTAATGGTTTAATGTTCTACAGGTGTTGGTTGTTTTGGTAATAGCATCAAGCGACATAATTAGAGGGTATGTACCTGACATAATGTATAATTTAATGAGGCAATCAATTTCAAGTGATATTTGTTTTCGAATGGTCTGTTCATTAAATGGCTGCTGACCATGACTGTAGAGCCGAAGGTTTCGTGGTTCAACTCGAAGGATTCGACAACCATCTGGGTAACATTTTTCACTGATAAGTGATACTAAGTAGGAGTATCGCGATTTGAGGTAGGCAGATATACGCTCGTTATGAAATAAGTATTTATAACTAATCCTCAAAGATATCCGTAATGTTGCAAACATGTTTTCAGTTGGCTGAATTATTTTTCAGTTTAAAATGAAATGTAAAAAAAATCAAAAACGCTAATCAGAACAACAGTGCTTTCACATATTTAAGAAATTGAAATCCCTTTTTAAACAGTGTAAACAAATAAAAAAAGAAACAAAAATTTATTGTTCACAGTTTTGCAAAATATTTATTTCAATTATGAACCTCTTTCATTTAATTTTTAGCACAAAAAATTAAATACACATTTTCCTTATACTCGAAACATCTTTTCGTAAACACACAGAAATAAATACATAAAAACATATTAATTAAGGTCTTTGAACTTCCATTTGGCCTTATTTGTACGGAAGGGCTCGTAACACTTAAATTCATTTTACATCCGTTGTCTGTATCACGATAGTTCAATCGCAGTCGGCATGTGATATAATTACTGATAATATGTAAACGGTATGTTGTACTGACGGCATGTGCTTGATGTATACATAGAAAAAAAAAGAAAAATAACTTGTACAGGTCATTGATCTCAAAGGGCAGTAAGTATAGTGTATACTGCCCTTTGTGATAAAAGAATATTGTATTTGTGACCGGTGTACCGCAATTGACTTACACTTATTCCATTGTAGGACGTCAAACCGTAACTGGTGACACGTGGGAATGCTCTACTCTGCCTGCCTCTTCGGGAATTACGTATGCGTGATGTCTTTTATCATATAGGTATATATGTATATAGGTTCAGTGTAGGTAGAATTTATTTGGACGTTGGCAATTGGTTGGACGAACGAAATGATCCCCGACAGAAAAAACAAACCAGATATAAATATAATTCATATTACAGGCATGATGTTACTTTTTTTATTATTCACCCTTACATCGTTCCACTGTTAGATACAAGACTTGTGTCAGAGTGAGACGGGTTAAGGTAATAGTCAACAAGGGTAGTTTGTTACTGATGCACTTCTTTACTGAAAGATACAAATCTGGGACCCAGATTTTTAACCAAGTAAAATTATATGACTTGTATCTCTCCTATTGTATATATTTCACTGCTTCATCAATTTAATTAATTGAAATCAATTTACAATTTGATATAAATAATCTTATACTTTCAGAACCGATTGAGTGTAGATTTATCTGTATAAAGCCAAGTATTTCTCACATATTTCAAGGATATGGGTGTTCACGGTTTCATCGAGTTAACCCGAAAATGCTGAGGCGTGCCGTTTAGACACGGCGCACGGCGATTAGAAATGTAGCATTGAGATGGGTAGTAATTAAGGGTTGTAAAATGGTTATAAAAAAGAAAGGACGTGACGACTTGAAAACTTAATAAAACTTGTCTCAATTTGTCACTGATTCCGTCAAGTCAATTTAATTGACTTTTAAGGGGAGACTTTTTGTATAACATTTAATGATTCATAAGATTAGTATAGTAGTAGTATATATGTACAATCAATCAATGATTTTTTCTCTGTAAATGTATATATTGTATGCTACTTTTATTTATATAATATTTATACTATTTTCTCATCTGATGGAAAGTGCAGATGCGTCTTAAAATGGGCCACGCACAACTTGCAAAAGCTTATTCGTCCTTGCTATGAAGAGTGTTACCTAAATAAACCGTAAGGGTTTATGTGCTTTAATAAGATAACTGAGTTTCATCATAATCGTCATCACACCAGCCTCTGTCTTTCCACTGGATATGAACCTTACCCAAGGTGTGCCTCAACACTTGTTCCTCTAATCTCACCGTTCCGCTGTCACCTTCGTTTTGAATGTCATTTGTCTAATGATACCACACAACATATAAAAAATTATGTTTTGCCTAATAAAAAGAATTGTTTTTATAGGTCTATCATGGAGATAACATTGTTTATCAATTATGCAAATGGAGATCTCCAGAGCATTTCTATTTGTGCATT
>DWME01001567.1:0-24174 GCA_018244795.1 Parelbella ahira ahira
AGGTGCGCGCCATGGATTCGAACCCAGGACCCCCGGAATGAGAGGCTGAATTCTTAACCACTAGGCTACCACTGCGAGACTTTATTTATAGTAAGTTATTTATAAGTTTTAGTTTATAAGGTTTAAGTTTTATAAGGTTTAAGTTATTTATAGTAAAGTTGAAATTGTCATTTTGAAAACAATAATAAAATTACGCATCATTTAACCCCGTGATTGAAGTGGCTATAAATAAAAATATGAGTAGGTATCTACAAATTTCTTTCATGTCAGATCTTTTTTAATTTTAAATCAGCAAATACCTATATCGAAGAACCTTAAGATATACGGTCGGCGATCAGTAGACATTGCAAATCTGGATTCACCAGACTTTGTTAGCTTGGGTTTAATTTATAACGAGTCTTGCTGTATGTTTCTTATATTACAGACAAAGTCACATACAATGTACTATAGTCGGTGTTTGTGCGTCATGGATATCATTAGTTCTAAACAAAGCTCTCCCACAAGTTTACGCAACAGATCAATCACGTCTCGGTCATCGTAAATTATCGTTTTTACTGCGTCTACAAAATACGATCAGTTTCAAATGTGCACATTCACATTAGCAATACATGAGATGCAAATTATGGCAAATTATGAAATCGGTTCTACAAATCAAACACCGTTGTTTACATATATGTATATGTAGAGCGCCATCTATTATCGCGTTCGAAAAGCAAAATTGGCGCGAATGTCGCATTGAATAAATTAAGGTACAAATGATATGTTAACATTTACACTAAACTTCAATGAAGCTTTGACCATTACTCTTCTTCGGTAATTGTATTTATTGCTTATAAGATATACATTCCTAGGTATCTCGTTAAAATCGTGATTTTTACATTAGATTAAACATGTATTTGTGACAGCAATGGGTACATGAAGTGTTATTATTATTGTTTCGTAATCACTGTCCAGCTGTCATTTTCAAGTTCATTTTGTTATGGCACGCATAATACTTACTTGAATACATTTAGGTGTCAGTTTTAATCGACGATTTATACTAAGATATTTAATTAACTAAGATTGGCGTGCCGGACACGGTATTAATATTAGTATATTCAAGTCGTCCACGTGTTTTATTCGCGGACAAGTATCACTTATATTGTTGAATGACTTTTAAATGTCTTTGTTCTGCATATTCATCGAGCTAGGTACAAGCATTACATACATAAGTTATTTCACGTGCTGTATTTTATGATAGAATTATCTAAGCAATGACGAATAATAAAATATATCAATTTATTTCTCTAGCTTTGGAAAAGTAGATTACGAGAGGTTATTCAGCAGGGAATGTTTTGCTTTACATGAAGTTGTAGAGGAATACATTGAATCTTAATACAATCAAAGTTACTTCGTAGTAACTCAAGTATATTATTAATATGTTAGCTGGTAAAATTAGTGGAAGATAAAGAAGATCTAATGAAACTGTTTCATTTTAAATATCCTTCCGTTATTCCTTAGATTTATATACTTATTTTAAATATGAAACGACTACTACATTAGATATCATTTCTGTATCGTTGAAGGAATTGAGCGTCGCAATTGAATCAGCGAAGTTTACATTTTTCCATTATTTTCTCTAAGACGGCCCAAGTCTACCAAGACACATTTAGCAACCTTTGCAGACTGCACTTAACCCTTCTCATTCTAAGAGGAGATTCTTGTCCAACAGAGGAGCGATAACATGGTCAATGACAATATTATACTGCTTAACATTATGCATGTCATTTGGCTTTTCTGTGACATAAATGATAAAAACAGAGTATTCTGTTACAGGGGTATCCCTATCCTAAACGTATAATGCTTCAGTACCTATTAGCAAAGTTAACGGAGCAGTTATGTAATATAAAATTTGTAAATACTGTAGGCATCTCAAAGATACTGGCAGCCAGACGTGACGTGACGTGAGACGGGACAGTCGAGAGCGGTCAAGCGTGAATAGTGAAAGTGAGCTTTTTAACGGATGGAACTATAAACAGTTTGCTCTCAATACAGACACTGTAATATATTCAATATGATTACATTACATTACGATTAATAGCTGTTTAGTTGCAATTGATCGAGCCAATGTTTAAATTGAACAGTTAAACGTAAGGTAGTTGCTACACAATATGCAATAAAGCGATGAAAGCGCTGTAATAACAATAGTCGTTTAACAGTATTGCGATAATTGTGTACTAATGTTCGAGATTTTTCCATTTAGTTAACAATGTTCAGGCTTCCATTAAGGGTGGAACGTAATTTAATTTCATATTAGATACTATGTCCACAGATTGCTCTGGTAATTCTGACACAGTGACGTAGTTTGTCTCCATTTTTGAAACCGGAAATAGTCACGTCATACTTCTTTTGATGTTGAAGAAATACAACTGTAGATTTAATTAACTATATTATGCGGTTAGGTAAGTTGGCAAAAGGCTTTTCTCGTCTATTCAAATTGAAGGAAGTCATTATAAATTATATTGAAATGAAAGTAGGAAGCCCACAAATGTAGATTGTTTTGCAGTGACTCCTTTTTTTTTGGGGGGGGGGGGGGGGAGAAAGGAAAAGGGGCTTATAATCCTTATAATATTCATGTTTCTAAATTTTGTGGCTATTTTACTACGCGTTGCTCTTTTTACTAAAGAAAAAACAGATTTCGTTGCATGTCCCCAAAATTTAATGGGAAACCGGAAGTAATATCCTCATTTATTATTTGGATTATTTGTTTTTTTATTATATAATTCCACGTCAAGACTTTCGCAAGTCCAAGTTCTGTTCTTTGAGTATGGTTATTAAAATAAATCTATATTATTATTATTTTCTATAACGTTCATGAAAGGACAGTCTAATTTGAATTTAGAATAGTCTTTTATAATTGGAAACTCGTTTTTAGTTATAAGGAAATATCAATAATAATTGTGGCAGTTACGTCGTGTCTGACCATAAATCAGATCAGGTTTAGGGTGAACGGCAAGGGACTGTGACAAATGGGTCATCCATATATCAATATATTGGATATTTTTGGACGGTTATGGCGTACATAATTGGTTTTTTATCCAAAATGGTATGTGGTAGGTTTTACGTAAATTAAATTAAATTGCATGTATATCTTCGAAGATAAGGATCTGAAATCTTCAACAGGTTTGTTGAATCAAACGAAATATATGAAAACGATTATTTGTAAGGGTATTTACGAATGTTACTATTCTCATTCTTAATACGTGATATAAACAATTTAACACAGTTTTATTATTAATACCCGTTAAACAAATGAAGTAACAAAAGTTGTAGAAAGGACAGTTCATAATGAAATAAAGGTTATATCCAAGGTTATAGGTGTCACCACGCCCATGCTCCCTGACTGCTGTGCCCTTTAACATAAGATTAGGAGTTCGTGCACTATATCGTGCTCGAAATAGATACTGATTCAGAACCTTCCAGAAGGGGGGCGGGGTTGGTTTGATTACGGACGTACCACTACTAACCACTCTTGCTATATAAAGGTAGTGTTACACTGGGTCATAATTAATTGGATTATATTTCATTGGGTCACATTGAAGACGAGTCAAGTACTCTTGCCGATAATTTATATAATTTTTTTTGTAATCTTTATATTTTCATTTTGTACTGTTTATGGGCAATAAAGTACATTTTATTAATACTATTTAATTTGGTTATATTTAATTGGGTAATTGTTAATCGGGTTATAATTGAAGGATGGTTCCACATATCTAAGGATGGAAACAAACTAGATCGATTGCTAAGGGCATTCGGTAGAAGAAGGCAGTCCATAGATTTTATTTGACCGTAAATGCATTAGAAGTATGCACACATTTAAATGTAATTAACAATTCTGTACCATAGTTTTAATGACCTCTGCCCAGCCCTATGCGTAACATATGGTCGCAATACCGGTACGACATATATGGAGTTTAAATATTCGTGTACATATATATGTATTACGTGACATAGGCTTCGATTTAAAAACACACTACTTTTTTTCAATTGCGATGCCGTCACTGCGTTCTGGATATAATGTATCTATTACATTTATTAACTGATCGATATATGATACACAAGATTTACGTACGATTTGTCTTCGTAACAAGATCTCTACACAGGTAGAGACGTTGATAAATTATGCATACGAATGACTCTATAACGTGCCACGTCGAGTGTGGTGCTCTGGTTTACTGGTTTACATACGAGTGCGTTTTAACAGTATTTAACAAGCTGTGTAATTTAGAATCGTGTGTAGAGTCGAAAGTGGTAATCTCCGAGTTTATAACACGAGCATAATAACAGTTTAAAAATAATTCATTATATACATGATTGTAGAGTCATTATTCTTGTTTAATCGTATAAAGTTGTATTTCTAAATATAATTTTATTTTACTTTTCGTTTAGGTCTATTCTTTCATCGACCAGCTTTCATGCTGCTTTCCTTTTGCGGGTCAATCTACTCTATCCTAGTCCCTTAGAAGCCAGCTGCACCCAGCTGTCTGTTTCAAGTCATTAGACAACCTGGCAGGATGGTGACCTATTCTCCTTTTACTGAGTAAAAGGTAAAATAATTATGTTTAGGCAGTAATTCTGAAAACATTAATGGCTATTCAATTTATTACAGAAGATTTATTTTACTCGTTACGTTATTGATTCTTAAGTAGGGACTGTGGTAGGAATGTTAATGTATAAGAGTGTCTTCTGAAGAAGAGCTTTATCATAGTTATGCCAGTCTAATTGATAATTAATTTGGTAGTCGACTTAGGAATTCGCAGCGCTGCCGCCGTGAAACTAGGAATACTAAGGGATTTATACAAATAAAAACGGCAAAATTTGATTATCACTAAGAAAGGACCGCAAAAGATTTCTTCACACAAGAGCCCAATATTTGCAAGACATCTTTTTTGAGCTTACTTTTTGAGGCCGTGTACTAAAAGTTGTCTGGATAAAAAGTCAAGTATAATTCTACCAAAGTTACTAATATGTTGTTGAATGACTGCATTTCGTTTTAGGCTTTTACTTGGCTTTTTGACAGGCCGCGTTCTGCTCTAAATCTGCCTTAATCAACAGTAAAAACCTATTACATATATCGGAGGAGAGACATAAATCCTTTTACAGGATCATTCCTTAAATATCTCTCCACACCTTCGTTACTCTCGTGATATATTTAGTAATCTTGCACATTTAGCACCTCATAAATCTATTTAACGGCTATGGAGGATTTATTAATTAACAAGTTTATAATAGGCGTATAAAATTAGAATTATACATGCATTAAAATTAAATTGTGTTTGAAATTAAACCGAATTATTTAAAACCTTTCATATATTTTAATTTAACAAGGATTATCCATTAATTTTCACTTTGCGAGGCTCAAAAGTATTAAAAGACTACTCTCTGGTCAGATCATATGCATGAGATGATTTTCATTTAAATTACATAGACGGCAGTAAATGTGTTTCTCGATGGAACAGACCATGGTTTAAGGTCGAAAAATGGATTATTATTACTACGATTAATAACATGTGACATTTATGACGACAAGTGACGTCAGTTCCATGACAACGTTGAATAAAAATTATGCAACCAAGTGATGTAGGAATAAAATCTGATCGTGTCAAACAAGTAGGTTGAATTAATATGCAAATTTATCAGCATGTTATAATTAACATGACTCGGCAATGAACAAGTGTTGTAAATAAATATTTATTTAATCATTGTATCTAATAACTTAACAAAACATTAATTATAATGATGTAATTGGATAAATAAGTGCATAAACTTAATGGCTGTATTTTAAATAATTTCTTGTAGAACACTCAAGAGTAGAAAGTTGCGTTCTTTGTTTTATTCGTAGTATTAATTGCGATCAGTCTTATTAAGCATGTTATTATTTGTGAGAGTGGTTATTTTAATACAGACCTTTAACAAAAACTTTCTTAACCAGATCTTATCTACGAACATAATCTGAGCAGTGGATTGGTATTCATTGCTTCCCATTCAATTGAAGTTAAAATAAATGCAAATACACTTTTACAAGCGTGTAGTATGATAGATGCAATCTCGGATATTAGGGTCGTTTCACACTGTCGAAATGGCTTCAGTGGCGTCACACGATCAATTGTCCTTTCAGTTTATATGAAAGTAAAATTAGGGTTTGATAAAATAACTTTAGAGAAAATATCCTATTGGAATGATACGCAAGAGCCTGCATCGAGAGAGTAGCAGATTCCGGAAAGAAGACGACTGGGGGCTGTGTTCAAATATAAAAAATATCTTTACATATTTGACAAACATGTATATCAGTGTTCTGGCAAGTTTTATTACTATAAGTACACAAGTATAGTGTGTAAGGAGCTTTATAGCGCTACGTAACACAATCTTATTATCGAAACGAAATTGTGAAAGTTTTTCATTTGTACCGATGGAAAATAGAAAAAGAAACTGCGTAATAGACACGTGAAACGAAATTTTGTACATAATAATGATACATTTTTTTTTATTTTTAATAACCTCTTTTTATTGATATCGTTCACAATCAAATTGTGAATGAAATGAATATTAAAAGAAATTAATACCCTTTTTTAGCGGAAAATCAATTTAGCTATACGATAAATAGTACTGAAACAAACAGATATATAAATGAGTAATAATTCATTGGGCAGACTGATGAGTAATAACTCATTGGCTTGAGTCAATAATATAAACATATAGTAATTACTGTTCGTCGGTGTAACAATGAGAACACTTTCACTACAAGCTTCTTGTTGTACAACATTGCTTCTTAATTGCATAAGGACAACAGTTTAACATAGGAAATAAGTTGTTTGGCGTTTAGACAGTCTTAGATAATAGTGAGATAAAGCTTATACAATCCATGGCTACTGTTAGTCGCTACCCTGATTTGATTGCATAAAACAACTCTACTAAGACACTGAGATAATTAATCGAAAGTTAATGTAACATAAAATGATATGGACCTTAAGACTGATTATCATTTGCTGTAATGGTGTAGAAAATATTGCGTATCTTAGAGTTCTTGATGTTTTTTTTTATAGAGTGTAAAATTCTATACAGTTACTAGTGGGATAATAAACGAGTGGTTGATGGTAATGATGAAAATCTTTCTTAATGTTTGTACGTAAGTTGCTAGTGAGGATTTTTAATCTGAATGACAATTTCCGAGAAGGCCTATACCTCCGACTATACTGACTAGTAGCAAACATGTGAGGTGTTTCAAAATCGTCCTGCAAACCTCCGAAACTTTCGTGATTAAGCTCACAAAAGAATTTTGAAATTTCAGTTAAACGAACAGCTAATTAATAATCCATATTATCGACAGATATACAAAACGGAGTAAATTGCAACACTTAATTCATGTGGCCGATACAATCGGAATTGTAGAGTGGCTGCGGTGTAGCGGACATGCGACGTTGTGAAACATTTCGTTGTTTATCTTGATTTTGTTTAAAATAATATCATTGTAATTACGTGCACTGCTGAGATTATCTGATAATAACGAAAAAGGGCTCCATGTGAGCAAATCCAACAGTCATTATAAGAATTTATATTCTGTACTGTATCCTAGCATTATTTGCTTCAAAACATACTCTACGGACTCTATATACTGTTCAGACACTAAGTTATACAGGTTACACATATTATTCACATTTTGCATACTCTGCAGTCTCTACATACTCAACGTAGTCTACGTAATTTATAGAGTCTCTTCTCTGTGTACTCCACACATTTTATGTACCTTACATACTTTATATACTCTACATGCTTTATGTACTTTATAGTCTCTACGTATTCTACATATTTTACACATTCTACGTGGTCTACGTATTATCTTTACTCTACGTACTCTAGATGCTCTACATACTCTACAAAACCAATATGTAGAGCCAAAGGTAACACAAGTCGGTCTTTTCTGATAACATCGGTAATGGTATGCGCAATGCAGTTGACACATTACATTGCAAAACTCTTCGGTCGCACCGATCTTGATTATACTTAAGACTGTCGGAATCTTTATTCTTTGACACCTTAAGATTTAGTACTGACCAAGCTTAGTTAAATTAGCAATACCCACACCGAACATGTTCCCTCGGTGAAGCGAAAGTGTTAAGTGTTAAATAAATAACGTTACAAATATTTTCGTTGTAATTACTAAATTCTCGAGAAACTGTGTTTCATCTTTGCAACTGATTGATTGGAATCTTTAGCAATGTTTTTTACAGATTTTGGCAGAGCGTTGGCAAATCTCTGTTTTATTTCGAAAGATGACGTTTATCATTGGTTAACAAGTGGGTTCTCAATTTGTCAGGCTTTTAAAGTGAGTCATAGACTGTAAATTGGATTGAAATTTCGATCCCGCTAAGATGGACGAAAATTCTTGATAAAGATTTTTGATAACTTTGGAACGAAACATCTGATTCTGTTAAAGAAACTAGACGTGAGCAGACCAATACATTACTTAATCTAATAATTATTATTCTGTCGTGTACCGAATAATAATTAGGAAAAGATGCGGGCAATTTTAATATTTAAGATCCTTTTACGAAACGCTTTTTAGGAAAGTACATTTTAATAAAGAAATTTTTAAGGAGTTTTTACAGCTATGTTTGGTGGTAAAGAAAGCGTCCACTCCGAGAAAATCCTTCGATGAAGCCATATGTGCGCACGCTCCATATAAAGCATAGAACAATAGAACACAGAATAACGCATGTATGTAAATGTTACCGTAGCAATTATAATACGCAACAGAACGAGTTCTTTGCGACTGTGGAAATCGAGAGTGCCTGTGGAGTTTGTTTGTTAATTTTCATGTTTGCATGCGACTAAGTGTCTTGATTCCGCACATTTTCTTCGCACTCGATTGTCTCAGCATCCGCGTTGCGTAAGAAATACTTTTTATTATTATTATTAAATTAACTGCTGATACCTATACATAATATGCGGTTAATGCTGAATTATAGATGTCCAAATGCGGAGTTAAATTTTACTAGTAATTTTTTTTTTTATTTTTTTTTTATTTTATTTTACAATTGTCAATTGTTATTTAACAATTAAAATTACTTTGCGTTATTAGTAAAGGTGAAGTTGGGATTTTTACTGCTAATGAAAAGTACCGTATTAATATTAGAATGACTGTGACGGTTATTGTATTGAAAATAATGATTTAATTAAAAATGTTATTTAATCGATTTAAGGTTTACAATTGTTTCTTATCAGTTTTTTTAAGATTCCAACAGTATTACTATTACTACGCCTTTGTGTATAATGACTGTGATAATATTATAAAACATAATTATTTTCCATTTCCAAGTTATAGTGTAAATGTCTAAGCTTTATAAATATATATATCGTTTTATAGAATAGTGCCCGTGTCGCCGTGACACACATATGCAGGTAGCGCACGTAATTCAATTCATTATTCACATACATACGATTAATTATTTGATGTACCTAGCTGCCTAACGTGCGGTTTGCTTGCAACCGGATCCGCCCACTGAATGGAGTGCAAAAAATATGTAGGCCTTTAGGAAATTGGCACAAAAAAACACGAACAGATATAATTCGACAAAAAAACTGCAACAATACGCTCCACTTGTACGACGTACTGTGTAATCGGGGTATTGTTAGCTGGATGAAATTCATGAAACATTTTTCTAGGTACAGGCTAGGTACAGATTGTGTGCAGTGTCAGCGCGCTTCTAAAAAATAGACAGAAAAAATGGACGACTGAATTTTCTTGTAACTATTAATTCGTCAGTCACGTCCGACGTGAATAATGCATTCGGTCATGTCTTTCGTAATGACTTCCGATAACACAATTGTTCACGCGTTACTTATTTTCGTGGGCCCTTTCAATGTACGCTCAATTAATTATTTTGTTTTTTGAATTCCTTTAAAGCGGAAGTAGTGTTCGAGCCGTGATAATATCAGAACGGTTTGCATTTTGTATGTGAACTATTTTTACGTTTCATGCTCGGCGTTGTGCGTTGCTTTTTTAGGTTTTTTTTTCTCACGGTATTTGAAAGTTGAACGCAATGACGTCGTGTTGTAATTAGCTTGCTTATTAAACTCATTTGTGCGCTCTCCACGTTGTTTCTATTTCGCTCCGGCATTTTAGATGACAAAGCGAAATAATTTTCACTCCATAACACTGCTAAACCCATTTTAGAAATTAATTTAGATTTAAGAATGTAAATTAAGATTTAGTTTTGTCATGAAAGGAAGAGTGATATTTCGACATATCGCTGTAGAGCCGGCTAGGATTTACTACAAGTGTTCAAAATCCTAGCCTAGACAGAGATGGCTTTATCTTCTCGAATATTAATGCGAGTGGGAGGGACGTTTAAGTTGTGCGACATTATTATTAAAAATAGCAGGATAATAGCTATTGTTTTATTAGTGAAAAAAATGTAAGTATAATAGGTACCGATTTTATCTCGAATATGTCACGCATTGAGTAAATACTTGATCAGTAATTTTACACACACATATAAATACATTATTTACGATTTAGTTCAAAATGTCAGGCCAGTAGACTAAATCTATTTTGATTTTATTCGATTTTCGTAGACTATACATTTAGTACGTATCCTCGTTATATTACAATTGATTCATAGCTTGTTATTACACCATCAGGCCACGTCCGTTACAGGGTAGACATTAAGTATGGAGTGCCAAATAGTTCTTTCCTGTAAAACATAACGTGCTACTAATGGTTTAATTATGTAAATATGGAATTAATACTTACATTTTCAGTCAGTGTGCTTGACAATGAACAATGCGAGCTGTTCGTTCCAAGACACGTTTTGTTTGTAGAGAGATCGCGATCCCCATTATCGGATTAAGCTATTACACGCGCCGGTAAGCTTCAGCATTAAGCGACTTAGTTTCTCTTTAAATAAACAGCTTGAAATATAGCAACGGGGTTACACAGATTAATTATGTTCTCCTACGTATGATACTGAGACTGACTTTCGTATGGAGAAAACTTAATCCGTTTTGGCCTTTACAGCAGATGTTATGGATCAGTATATGTAGGGGTATCAGGGTTTCAGAAGATGTTATGGATGGATGTATAAAGGTGGTGATAATAATAATCATTTTTTTTTTATAGCTACGCTGAACAGGACTATAGTAATTTATAAACAAAATATATAGATTTACGCTTTCTTACGTACATATATACATATAATATTGTATATACCTATTATATATATATATATACATGATATTTATCTTATATGCGTACATTTAACGTATACACGTAAATTTTACAAGAAAAAACCCACAATATGCAAATGTGATCATTGCACAAGTATAATATTTTAGATATAATCGAACCCGTGATATCCGATTTAGCAATCGGTTAATTATCCACTGGACCAACACGGCCCTAATAGATACTAGCAGCTGCTTTTAAAGAGTTCCAATGAATTATTCCTTAGATCATAATCATGAGAATTTTTTACATGTTGGTATTCTGAAAATTTGAAGTCTGAATGTAACCGTCTTAAATACATATAGACAGGCGAACATTTTTCATTAATACCTCAGCCCTGATACATCCGGCTGAATCTAGTGCACAGATGATTTAATCTAGCCACCAGTTGTTCATACTTCTGTGACATGTACAGCTTTATATATCGATAAATTATTACTATTTGACACGTGCGTTAAAAAATATATGTCATACATCTGTGCGTTAAACATTTATTGCTTACTAACAATTTTGTCAATTTCGTCAACTAATACTTTTAAATTTTGTAGCTTTTCCAATAACTCTACCGTTTCCTGGACATTATAACGAACACGCTTGTATTTATGGGAGGGGTTGGCAGAGGAGTAGTACTCCAACTTTTTATCAGTTATATTCCTTGACAGAAACAGAATAAACGCAAGCTCCGCAAATGAATTAAAATGTATCATAGAGCAGTGTTTAGCGCCGTGTAATTTGCCGTGCGTGTAACGTGTAATCCGCGTGTAATCGCACACGCCGATTACAAATATAAAGCCTTAAAATAACGATTAGCGGTTTGAAAAAGTAGAAGAATAATTGCGACAGAAGTAAAACATAAATGTTTCGTTACATTGACTCAAACGTTATTGTGACATGCGTTTTGTAAGGTGTGTTAATGTAATGGTCGTTCTAAACCACGAAATTATACGTAAATAATGTAAATATACATATATAAATAATAAATGAATGTTACTATGCTCACAACTTACACTGTTCATATGCTGTTGCTTAAATGAAATTACTTAAGCTGCCTGAATAGGACTTTAATAGTGAATAGATATTGTTTTTTATCATATGTAATACATTAATGACTATTGTATCTACCCCATCGGGAATTGAACTCCTTTTTCTTGGTAGACCAGCTCGATAGTCGCAGTAACAGATCATAAACTAATGAGAAAATTGTTGTAAAAATACCTAGTAATGAAGGATTTGACTCAAGTATTAATTGGATTTACTAATGTGTTCTATAATGCATTTTTAAAGAACATATTAGACATTTTTAAGAATTTTAAAATTCTTAGTTTATTTTGAAACAAGATAAGAAGAAACAAGATAGAAAATGTTTTCAAATTATCCAAATTGGTTCATTACTAGACTTTAAAAATAATTGAAACTTTTACTTTATCTAAAAGTTTCCAATAATATCTCTGATACATTTTCCTAATATATTAGTCCTCCTGTAAGGGTAGAGACAATTGGCATTACGAGCTTTTTGCCTACTCTATAAAAGATGATATCACAATGATAATTTTAACAAAACTCCGCAAAGATATTGTTTACTCATTCAAGCGTAAACCGTAACAAACGGTTAGGAAAATTAATGGCGCGACCAGTCCAAGGTATATGAAAATCAGGTGAGATTACTATACAACAATTACGGTCCCAAAACGCTGTTTAATTTGAGGTCGGCGACTTTTTGTTAACAGTGAGTCGGAAAGAAAAAAACTCGAGTCCTTATGCAACAGTTTCATTGTCCTTAGCCTTAATTCGCCCGCTCGTTCGCAGAGGGCGCTCATTGTCTACACGCTCCCATAGAACGCAATTGCACGAACAAATTGGTGCGTTATGACCACTTTTTGATTGCGGAACCAGTGCACGCAACGATTCTTTGAACGAGATCAGTTTACGTGTGATGTTATATGCAAAGCAATGTTCTGGCAGTCCTGGTGCAGAATTTGAGGTTGCATTTCGAATTGCTTTTCTTCTGTGTCTAAGGTCATTGCTGGATGTAGGCATTTTGATGTGTATAAATATGCTATTTGTATCTTTTGGAAAATGTCGTTTGGCATTCGTTGCTTTCTGTCTTCCCCGTTAAGGACCTGGCGTGATGATATAATAATAATTGTAGTGCGCGTGAGTGGGTGTGCACTGTGCGTATATCATTACGTTATAAGCCAACATTCACATTTCAATTAAAATTAATTGGTTTTTATCTATAAATTTTTGTGTCAAGTCGCCACCTGTCAAATCTGATTTGAGATGTCAGCTTTAAAAATACACATTATTTTTGACATTACATAAAAGAACAATACGAGTATCTTTGTTACGAGTACCTTAAGTTCATCGCAAAGTCCCTTGTACTCAAGTCAAAGTAAAATCTCCAACAACGCAATCTAGCAGAACGATAACCTATTACGAAACTTAGGACCAAATCCATTGTTGTAATGGCTTTTGGATCAAGAACATCAAACACAAAAGACCATAGCGCCACAACGGTGGCCATGCTTCATAATCCGACGTTCCTCGCCGATTGTACGTGGAACCTTGATAGCGTTCATTACTTGCACTTTCGTAACTCATGGTCACCCTTCGGTATCGAGTTAAGTTTTTGCAACTCTCATGTTATGTAATTAAGCGGTGCTTGATAACTTGTCAGACGTATACGGCTATGTGTATCAATCTTTTTCATACTCTACACGAGTATATGTTCAGTAAACGAACTCTTGAATCCAATTGCCTCCAATTAGGCATACGTATTGGCGCCTAATAGCCATAACTGAGTTATCCTATGCATAAAAAGTAGCGCATACATCGGTAAGGTCTATCCATTTTAATGTTAAGGTTACTGTGCAAGTGGTCACTGCGATATTCAGTACAAATTATGTTCATAAGTCTGCCTTATTTGTGCTAAGTTTTTGTCCAAACCAATCGTGTGCAAGTAACTATTTGAATATTGTATTCATTGAGACAATAGAGTTTATGATTGCTATATGAGATACATGTATAATGTATGGAACTCGTTTAAAAAGTAGCGATGATTCTTATATTATTATAGTATTGTCACGCCTGGTTCTTCATGGAGTAGGTATTATTATAGACTTGATGTGCATCTTCTGCCTTTATCATTCCTTCACACGTAGGCTGGCTACGAAGACGTTTCGGTTTTGGAGTTTTGGTCTCTTTCGGCACCCGTATCCATTTATATTCATATTTATATATATCCATGTAATGTAAATAACTAGTGGATTGATTGAAAATAAAAACGAATGCAGCCATTTTTTTGTGCATTTAATATTATATTAATACATTTTTAATAGGTACATTCAAGTCTACGTACAACAGGATATATAATTATCAAAATTAAAAACATATGCATGTGTGTATGTATGGATTTCCGGTAACATTCGTGTACACGTACGTAGCTATGATATGTACACGTGGTTCCGTGTTGGTTCTACAAAAAATGTCGGCATATATTATTCATGAATAGATTTTGGACGCTTAGCGAGATTATAAAATTTTAACTTTATGTAAGTACCGTAAAATGAACTAGTCATATATTAATTCACGTGAGGTTTGTATGGATAGATATTTTGCATTCAGTACTATCTGTCTACATCGTAATGGACTCAATATGATGCTATGATAATTATATTAATATCATGGGATATCTATTCACACGGCAGTCTGATCCCAAAGAGAGCATCAAGAGAGCTTGTGTCATGGTGACCAGACGACTGACAAACTACATATTTATATGTGTACATATTAATACATATGTAATACTTGTGCTCATTACACATATATTTATTCTGAGTGCAAATTGAGCCCATGCTTCTTGGTGCAACAGTCAGGTTCACTAACCACTGAACCAACGGGCCAGTCAAATAAATCATCGCTTGGGACTGGATTAAATCAAAATTCCTGAGTAATCATCAAAGCCTTGCTCAGTGTTCTTAATGCCTTTTAAATTGAAGCCCGTGTAACGCAAGTATGTCATTTATATTACAATATTTATATTTGTCTGTTGCACATATTCTAATTATGAGAATAAAATATGTATCTCATTCGTAACATAACGCATATTAGTTGCTAACCTTGTAGCAGTGTGGCAATAATTAACAACGCTTTACATTTCCGCTGTCACATGGGTGCCATAGATATAAAGATAAGTATACTAAGAATCATGAGTCAATCATTAATTCCGTCATTCAAAAATTTTGTCATCTGGGAATCCAATCCAGAACCTTCGAACTCAGCAGATTTTTATGTTGACTTAAGTGTCAACTGTTAAATACGTCAGTATGTCAGTACAAAAGAGTATTTGTAGACTTTATGCCCCTTAATTAGAAGTTGTATGTAAAAAAACATAATTTACCGCCTGTTATTGTCGAAGAGGTTGGTAAAGGAGTGTGGTACCTGTACTCCCACGTTTCGCTAGTTACTTTTGAGTTCTATCGTGGAATCGGAGTTAGACTAGTGTATACACCGGGCACAGATCCAGCCACTATTAGAGATTTCGACTAAAAAGTCAAAGTTAGAAAAATCCTTCAGGACTCGATTCGTGAGACGAGCCCAGTACCTGTGGATCAGCAGTCGCGCTTACAACTACTCGACCAACGGCGCAAGTACATATTTGTATTACCTTTAGATATGATACAATAGTGTAGGCAGAAAGGCAGCGAAAGGTAGAATTAGTTTCGAAGTCGGCCTATGAATAGGTATTCTATCAAATCAAAAAAGTAAAGTAGTACTAGTAAAGGCTACGACAACATATACATATATTCTAGTATTACAATTAGGTCGTATACATACACTCATTTATTTTCCGACGGATATGTCTGTTACAAGTAAACTCACTTTATAATGTTTGTAAACGTTGTTGTATTAATTTACAAAATGCGTCCAGTCCTGTTCTGTCAAACGTTCCACAACTGTCCGTCAAATCGTTAAAAATATCCGCCATTACTGAAATTAGAGGCAGGTTGCTGTATTTTTTTTTTCACTCTGTACCTGTTATTATTAGTAATATATTATAAATGTGACACTGTCTATCTGTCGGTGAGCATTCGCGACAAAACTGTTTTAATTGTTTTGTTAAAACTTTTAACCAAGAAAGCTTAAATAATAAAGAAGGATACAAGATATTGTAAAACGTTTTCAAACGAACTACTAACTCAATAAGGAATGCAATATCGTATATGAATGTATTTGTTATCACGAGACAGTTCGAGAAACATTCGAATTATAATCAATATTTAAATATAAAACATTTCTTTAAGGTGTTTGAAGACTGCCAATCCGCACTTGGGAAACGTGGCAGACTATCGCCTTAATCCTCACTTCCTTAGAGGAGACCCATGTTCCAAGAATGGAATGAAAAAAGACTCCGAAAAAAACATAAACATCAATTCTAAATCTAAGATATCTCTCGTCTACGATACCTTTTATTAAAGAATCGATATCTGTCCGTCGTAACCGTCACAGTCGTAAATCGATTTCATATTAACGTCTCTATATATTTGTGGCGGGTTTGAAGTAAATTACAGAGCGAGTACGATAATATAATAATGAGTGGTGTAGTGCGTAAATCACGTAATGGTTCGCCTGTTAGAGGGCCCAGGTTCACACGATTACGCCTCGCAGGCTAGTTGCGATTGGTACGGTAAGCTCGCATGACTCATAGATTTGAGGTGTCGTAGGCGAAGACTGAGGATTTGGATTCGATATTTTGTTATATTAGATTAAATATCACTTGCTGTAAAGACGTATGCTACATGCATATTTTTTATTATATATCTATAATGTTCTCTGATGAATAAGAAGTCTGTCGACTCGTTTTTGGCCAACGTGGCTCACTATAAAGCAAAAATGTAAATAGTCTTTCCGGTTTTTTGGTTCCAGCTTTAAAATTTAACCTAAAAGCTTTTCCGTGTTTCGCGAAAACGTTTGTGAGTAAGTACATATTCTTGCGCTGGCGACTTAAAGTCTTTTGTGTATAGAATTGCCTTTCCTTCAATCTTTCACTTCGACAGCCAACAGTTCACAAGGGGCCGCTTGTTCGACAATAACCTTGACAATATAGTTCTCGGCGCAATATGATTACTCATATCCATATTGTATTTGGCAATAGTTATTTGAGTCCTTTCCTTTATAAAAATACTCGCAGAATTTTAAGTATCGTTATTAAAGGTTTCTTTCCGATGGATTATTTAGGTGTAATTAAAATGACCCTTTCATTTATAATATTGGTTTCTAAAATGACAGAATATATTGATGGGCCTGTAAGTTATACATTATATGCATATATATATATATATATATGCATTATGTAGATATATACATCAGTTTATATACCATTTTAATGACTTCCCTGATCCTTGTTATAGGCGGTCAATTCATTGTGACCCTTTTCATGGCGCAAGGTCATGTATGCTCTTTTGTAAAGGGCGTTATTAGATTTACAAAATTAAATAACTTAAGAGCTCTTTAAAGTTCATGATCAAATCTTGAAGGATTTATTAAGTCTACTTACCATGACTGATAGAGAAATGTCTGCAGGAAGAGGTTTTTCTGCGATATGTTAAATGTTACACAGTTATATGTATTGTCCGGCCTAATCAAGAATACACCAAAAAATCAGTAGCAGCTTGGAGAGACAAGTCAAGTGACATTAACACTTTTCTGCACAAATGTACATTTGATTCGGTTTCTTTGATACGTGTGGTGAAGATAAGTATCGGACGTGAGGCAAGCGTGTTGACACGAGCAATCGCGAACTGTGACGGTGGCCGTGGACTTCTTTCCTCGACATTACCCGCGGTACAGTCGCAATGATGACATTCAATGAATTAACCTACCCGATATAATTACTCGCAGACAATGGACAGGTTTAGCAATAGTCGTTAGTTCTACGCAGTACTGTTTTGATTATGACATAGTAATATTCTTCGACGCTATATTTTAAGATGTATGTAAAGTTATATAGTCAAGATAGGTACTTTACGGGGCAGACAGAGAGTGACAAAGTGCCAATATCTTTAGTAGGAAATGCCATTGTACCTTAATTATACCCTTTTTTAACAATAATATAAGATAAATACAATAAATAAATATGTTAAATAATAAATTAATGACCTTTTTTATGCAATAGTACTGTAAACAAATCGATGAATCAAGGTGCAAATACGTGGCAATGAAGAGGTTGAACTGGATATCAACTCTTTTGTTAATAATAAATAGAGTGAGAATGATGTTTTTTTAAGTATAGAACAATACAGCGTGAATAACAACCTTAGCTTCTATCTATGTAGTTAGTTACGTAAGGACACACATAAACCAATTTTTTAATTTTTATTTGGAAACAAGGTTAGATCTTTCTTATTTAATAAGTTGTGATGCCAGAAGTATAGTGTACAAAAACTTAACATCCTACCTATTTTGAAAAATAATAACATTCCGGGTTTTAATTTTTATTTATAATAAATGAGGAACGTAGAACAAGCATGTTAAGTCTCTAACGACAGATATTGAGTACTCAATACAAAATTATACTTGCTCTTAAACGTGCTCTCTGTCTACACTATAAGGTACCTGGTTTATTTATGTAACAATAGTAATCACTATAATTTATAACCAGGATTTAGAATATCATATATTTAGACTGATGCTATCTTTAAGCACCTTAAATAGCGTATAACTGACCGTCATCTGGACCGAATATAAGCTATGATTACGTGTAATTTGACAATTTCCTCAATTATAAAGTTGCAAATGTATAGTTTTTGTTATTACCGCGACCGTGCGCTGGCCGGTTACGAAATTGTTCACGTGTGCGAGTCTTTTATTATGTGCAATTAATAGTAAGCAAAACAATATGTTGAGAAACAAGGTCGGGTACCGGAGGTCAATTTTATTAAAATACCGCAAATTATTCCGTTAGTATTTTCATTGTTTACGCGGTGTACCAGTTGGCATTGCTGTCAACGAATGTGGTGTTAAAAATATATGACCCCAGTTGAAATAAATGTTTATAATATGCATGTGCGTGTTTCGAAGATTCGGTGTTTTTACGAGGAATGGAGGTATTTTTATTTGGTTTGGCTGTTCAAAGTTTAAGGTTCAAAATCATAATTGTACTTTAGTACATACCGAACACCAACTTATAATACATATATCTTTCTAGCCCGGCATAATTATATAACAACGAAAATAATTCAATAAAGCAATAAAATTTAATCTAACCAGACCTTGCTTAACATCCTTTACATAAATAAACCTTTACGATGTGTGTGTAATATTTATATTTTACACACACATCGATACAAGATCTACTCATCAGGTTGCGTACGCCACGGAGCGGGCATTACCCTCAATTTGTCGCATGTAATCGACAAAAAAATTAGCCCGAATCGTGTCCACATATTCCGTCGGATAACGTCGACGGTCGCACGAGTGTGCATGCACGACTCAAACGCATTTTGTAACTGCACAATGCGTTTAATTCGATGTCAATACATTATAGAGCGTATATGACATTTGCTTTACCTACGACACAAGGAATATATGCCATCATATAATATTTGTTTACGTGGTATTTTGCTGGATTTGTATCATGATTTACTGGGGTACCTCGATCTCTTTTCGGTAGTCATGTAGGGTTTACTACATAAGGTGTTATTAAATTTCATTTTATTGTATCTAAAAAAGTAACATCACCTCTGTAGTCCCCGAGGGGATAGGCAAAGGAGTGTAGTACACTACCACATTTCACCAAGACGTTTATAAGCAGTCGAATGATAATATAGGTACATAGTTTAAAGTGAAATAGGGCTGTCGCCATTAATAATATATTTCGATTGTATCTAAGCGTGCACTTGGCCAGCGTGGCAGGCTATGGGCAGTTGATTATGGGTGTCCAAAAGGGAACGTTAAATAGGTTGATGATGATGTATGAAACGAAATGTTTTAATAACAATTAGGCTATAAAATAGAATAATAATATGAGAATTGATGTATGATTGTCGTCTGTTGTTGAGGGATTACATCAGCAGAAGGGTTTATTACTATTAAAATTTAGTGTCAAGATAAAGATGGAATTAACATATTTGTAATATCAAGTGTATTAAAGAAATTAAACAGAAGTTTAACATATTTATTATATGTAATATTAGTTCATTAATTAAATGTATTTATTGTGTTAATTATAGTGTAATTAATAGGTTGTAATATCGTGTTCATATAAGCTATACATTATTTGAATGTTATTATTGTTTTAATTAATTGAATGTAACTAATTACATTTATAAATAACGTTAACGTAATATAATTATTTATGGGGTAAAAAACGTTACTCGAACGCGTGTCGTATTGTATATTATGTAGAAAATGACGTTTTTGATTTAACTTTGATTAGTTTTTTATTGAACTATTCCGCAGTTTCGCATAGGATGTGAACGATCTTATGAATGTGTTTTTATACTCATGCAAATGTGTAATCTGCATGGACGGAGTCTGCACGTGTCGCAACGTCTATGTAATGATGATTGATTCTACTAGCACTTCGTAATTTTAATAAAATAGGGTTGCCACTAACCGAGTACAGTTTAGCACTTTTTATGGTGATATAAAACAGCGAAAACTTTTTTGTGCGAACAAAAAATGTTTTACTAATTGAGTAGCGTTTAGTTACGAGCTGTGACTGGAAAATTGCCTAAATTAAAAGCAGCGTTAAAATTTGTAAAGGATTTGGAATTTATGGTCTGATTGTCGCGTTTAAAAAAAATTCGCTCGTCCGCCGTCATGGACTGGATGGGCTATCCATCAATCAATCGGTATACCCCAAAAATGAGCCGTCCTATTTTTATCATAGTTGCCAATTTTGTTTTTCGTAACGCTATTGAGTTGCATCAGGCGGGACTAACGATCGGTTCGCTGGTCGCTGCTAAAAATCTTTCTTTACCCGTGCTGTATAGAGATTATTATTACTTAATTTGTAATACGAACGTTTCACACTTCAGCTGGCGCACGTCGGCGCTAACGCCTGAGTTAGAAGCGTGTTTGTAGTGTGACCATTTATTTCTTTAAACAAATCGGGACATTAACTAACTTACTTCCCACATAATCTAATTTATGAGCTTTTTATGCTGCAAGTGTAAACTTATATAACACATATTTTGGTATTAAAACTGAAAAATGAATATTATATTCGAATTGGGAGAAATCAGTACAGTCTCATAGATAACAGAACGCATATACAATGTAATATTACATCTTATCATGTTACAACGTCGCCTAGCCTCATTCAGATTACACCCGCTATTAATTACGATATCTGCTCGAACGAATAAAGTTTATTTAAGCAGTAGTTGATTCTCAGTCGTTCGGCTGCCACTCCAACTTCCGCTGCGATGTTGCAACGCGTGCTCACGAGTTTAATTGTGATAATCTGTTTTAATACGTCAAAACCGTTTCCTACTTCGCATGTTAAATGCATAGTGTATAGCTTTACGCATTAACATACAAATTCTGTAAGCGTACGTTAACATTTTTTCTGCAGTCATGTGTTGCTATCATACGTATGTTATTTCGAGAACAATGTTTATTAGTGGTTAATAGAATCTGGTGTTATTTCGCGGAAGTTTATTGTTAATGAATTCAGTTGAGTTATTTTGGAATAGTCAACGAATATGCTGTATGATGGTGTATATTTTCAGCTGTATGCAATGTCTGTATGAGCATATTGGCATAATATGTATCTACATATTACTGAATTAATTTATTTGATCTCATTGTTTGATATGTTTTCAAGGTAATGTCATTGTTCAATTTATATTTTTAAAAACAATTAAAAACTTTTATTTTTCCCTGTTAAATGTTTCAATAATACATAATATTATGAACAAAGAACCTGCTGAAACAACACGTATATTTTTCAATTCAATGCGCGAAGCAGTTGTTAAAACAAAAGGAGTCAACGTTAATAGCTTATGATGCCTTAAAATATGTTCTATATTTGAATAGCTTCTTTACAATACATTATATACAATCCACATTTACATATTATATTACAAACATTACATTTCAAGTAAGCACAAGAATTTTAATATACGCGCCATCTTTTGTTGTTTATTAAAACTAAACAAACTTTATTACATTTGTAAATTTGGAGATGTTTGTATGGAATGTGTATACAGTAGTCTTTTTGTTTTCGGATATTCGTTTATTTCAAATGACGCATTATGCAATGATATGCATATAAAACGGCTTTGTACGTTTATACTGTTATTGACTTTCAATATATTATATATTTACTTTTAACAGAATAGACTTACGTCTGAGCTGTCAAATGATTTATTATGTCCTGCGTGCCTTACGTAAGTCTTTTCGACATAGTCCGATCAGTTTCGGACCTATATGAGCTCCTTCTTGTCGACCTTTCGCCAATAGCAGCGATCCTGGAGAAAAATATATAAATATTGTATAGCCACGAAGCAATGCTATAATTGTTCCAAAAAGTTTTATCCCAATGTGGATTTTCAAAATACTGGAAGCGTTATAAATTACTGCATGGATTACATGCAGTTAAAAGTGCCAACCGTTTAAAACAATCGAAAGTTGTGACTTAATATTCGCGAACATACTTAACGACGACAGGTACAGCTGGTGGGTTTATTGTCGCGGAAAACAAGAAAAACGGCTTTGTTTAATGTGTTATTAGGAAAGAGGAAGAAAAAGTGGTTGCGTCAGACGCGGCCCGACGTAAATTTGCGTCCACCGGCGACACACCGGACGGATGCTGTCATCTTGTACCGTTAATATATTACTTTACATAGTAATAAACGTTTCTTGAGTACCTAACATGACATCACGCATGTATTACTCCGAGTGGGTAGGCAGAGTGCGAATACTTCTAAGAATTACTAGTTATTCTGTAAGTTCCATCATGGCATAGGAAACGCCTATTGCCAAGCGCCTGGCACAAAACTAGTCTCTAAGCCACTAGTGGGAATTACAACTGAGTATCTATATAAAGAGTATCTGCGTACAGGATTCTATGATGTACCTACTGATTAAATTCATATATTTATCTCCAGGACAGCCCGTCTATAGTCTAGATGTGTCCCATCCATCTCTGATGACTAATTTTCAAATTAAAAGAAAACCCGTGATCAACAATAGAATACTGAAAGGATGGTCATTATTGTTGAATTATATCGCATTATTGTAGAGAATTAGTTTACTCTGTCGCATTGAGACAAGTACTTTAACATATTTACAATACACTTCCGTTGCTTATGAGGGATATAATTTACTAGCTCAAGGCACAACAATGCTATCGTAATTCGCATCTGATACTCATTATACTAAATGATGTTTCCTATCGTCGGTACATCTTGAACTTGGTAATTTTTACACTTTCTTCATTTACGCGTGTTCTATTATAATATGAATCGGAATTTCTGTCCGTACACCGTTCATCCGTTTTCACTAATAGGTATATATTACAAACACACACCAACACACACACGCACACGCACACACACACACACACATACACACACCGAATATATGTAGATATATTTGTAATTTTTTGAACGACTTTTTATTATTAAAGTATAATATATAGAAAGTATAAATGTATGCAAATAAATTAAAAATCGTTTTACACTCTTATTATTATCATCACACCGGACCCTTTACGGGGCAGGCAAAGAGCAGCGAGTGCCAAATTTTTATAGTATCCAACATCGTTTGTATACCTATACATATGTATTTATACTAGTAT
The DNA here is from genome assembly GCA_018244795.1 of Parelbella ahira ahira. Taxonomy (NCBI): domain Eukaryota; kingdom Metazoa; phylum Arthropoda; class Insecta; order Lepidoptera; family Hesperiidae; genus Parelbella; species Parelbella ahira. The sequence continues at coordinate 24,072 of DWME01001567.1, forward strand.
AGGTATTTGGTATTGTTTAGCCCGAAGTACTCGTAGGCTTAACGTAGATTAATCAAACGAAATAGAGGGTGAAAGTGAAAATGTACGAGTATAGCCCTTAGGT
>DWME01001568.1:0-24174 GCA_018244795.1 Parelbella ahira ahira
TGAAATTATTTTCTAGTTTTTAGTTTGATTAGCAATAAAAGCGTATTTTTTAGTTTTTTTAAACTATTATTTATTTTAATTATTGCAATAAGCGTATTTGATGTTTCACCGCCAGCAGTATATCTGATACCCATACTCATCACGTGATGGTATGTTACGATGCTGTATCTAAGGGCTTGTACCTACTGTAAATAGATAACTGTTAACGAAACTTTTACATTTTCTCATTCAATACATGAAGCTGATTTATCAAAATATCCAATCTTAAGGCATGTTCGGCTAGTTAACCGCTACATCTCGCGTTCGTAATCGTAAACAACGAAGTACGTATGATGTTAAAATGAAAGCAGTACTTGCGTTCTATCCGTGTGAAGGGATCCTCTCTCTGCCGCCTGTCTCTCGGGGTTGTTGTACGACTAATCTGACTGATTACGTCGACCTCATATCTCCACACAAAACGACTGTTACTGTCTTCTTGTAGGTAGGTTAGGGTATTAAATAAGGTATTGTTGTAGCTGTACATATGTAGGTACATATGCTTTTTGTTGGAATGGATCTCCGTTTAATTTAAGTAGATGAATAATTTAATGTTTTTGGACCCAAAGTAGGCAGAACTTGTATCGTTTTAATTAGGCGGCTTATAACATAATATATACAAGTATCTATATAGACCTAAATATACCAATATCTCTATTCATACAGAACAAATACTTTTGTACATCAAAAATGTGTCCTTGACGGAATTTGAACTCCATGAACACCTTTGAATCAGCGGTCACATTGTATATCCACTGTACCAACTGGGCAGTCAATAACATAAACTCTTACCCGGAACCCACTCCCGTAAACGCGGCAATAATTCGAGCGTACAGATGAGTTATATTAAAGAGGAAATCATATTACACGCTCGGTCACATATTATTCAGAGCTGCATTTAACGCGACGGCTAATTCCTGTCGTGTAACTCAGCGTAAATTATATCACGTCTTAAGTCTTCTATCTAACAAACCGTTTTATGATCCGTTGAGCGATATAAATCTTGTTACACCCTTCTCTACATGAAGTAAATGCTCTCAGCGCGCGATACGCATCGCTTTGAACGATATCAGCGGCTAACAGTACTTTATCACTAACAATATAATTTTTTTTTGTGCGTCTCGCCAAATGTTTCAGTGTGACTTTCGCCGTTTCATCGTCTACTTGTACAGACTCACCGATGCTTTTTTGTCTTTGTTTTATCTTTGTCATTTTTTTCGTAATATAACAGTTGCGAGCGCAGCGATCAAATGTTTATTTTCAAGCTCTGGCGGCCCTCCGTGGTTTATGAAAGGTTGTATTTATATCTCATTTTGAGACGATGGGCTCGATGTAACTACCGGTTAGTGAGCGCACCGTGTGTGCATTGCGTTTTTTTTTTTTACTGTGTCCCGAACAAAACCTACTATTAATTCCCCAATTGCGGTATATCTTCTTTATGTTGTCTGCAATTAGTCGTAAAACAGACCTCGTCAGCAGTAATTGTAACTCGTAATCATTTTCTTGTGTTTTTTTTATTCATTAAAATTTTAGCCTTAGCGAACATTCCTTTATCCTTTATTCCTTTATAAATCATTCCTTTAAATGGATTCCTATTTAAAATTAGTACAAAGAAGGCCAAACAAAAGTTTCAGAAGAGTTACGTAACAGACACTAAACAAAAGTTACATGATCAACAGATATAAACACTGTGACACATTTAAACAAAACAATTGTTTAAACGTTTTATGTCATTTTAAATTCTCTGTGGAAGGGTGGTATTTGTGCAATTTACATATAAGGCGAAGATTAGCAAATCAATACTTTATGCAGGGATTAATTACGTTATGTTTTGTTTGTTTTGAACAAAGTAATTTTAAATGTACGTCCCATTGTTATAATTTATTAGTTTATTTTTGATACACTTGCAGACGAAAGCCGAAAACTGTATCTCGGCACGCAAGTCCTTCCGTAAGTAATGTAATTCGTACCTTACCCCATACTAAACATAGGGGACATTACCCTGGACATGAGCGCGGGCGACGTAATTTTAGACACGAATATTACAAATAACTTGCCGGGCACGCGACTGTTACTCCCGGCTAGGAATTAGCGCGGGAAACCTAGGGCGGAATGACTGCGTGCCTCGCCTGTATTAAAAAACGTATATTTGCATACCTACGTATTCTTTATACGTATATTATTAGTCCTACATAAACACGCCTGTATTTCACCGAAAGGGTGGGCAGGAATAAAATGGTATTAATACGTTTCACCTGTTATATTATTCGTCCCATGCAATAGGCCAGGGGGTGTGCATTATGCCATTTACCATACACTCTGGCTCCGAGCTACCACTGGGATTTTCAAACTTTGCTAAACTCGACAATACACGACACGATTATACATATTTATTATAAATTCTATATGGGATGAGCGTATATTTAAGTGTATTTTCAACTTATGATTGTCTATTTTAATGTCCGAAAAAAGTTGTTCTAAAAGAACATTATTTTAAAAATAATTTAAATTAGAAATCAGATATTAATATGAACAAAATTGTTACTTACGGGTAATCACCAGTGATACATAAATTATATTAATCTTTGGAAAGCTTAAATGAAATGCACTCTATCTGTGCATGTACCTATCGTAATCTATTGCAGGAAATTGAGTTTATTTACATTACAGTTGTTATTTATATATGACATTAAAGTATCAACTCAATGCGTGTGCGTTTGCGCGTATGCCTGTGCGTGTGCGCGTGTGCATATATTGGCAAGTGGAAGGCAACAATAAACCGCATTAAAGATGATTAAAGAATGATTCACGACGTACATAGAGCGCGCTCAGTTGTTCTCCGCGCCTATATCAGGGCGGCGGTTATTGTTTTCCCGTTACAAAGGGATCATTCCGATTCCACATTCGGCACAATGAGTTTATTCGACAGCCACCGCCATTGTTCCGGCATCGGTGCCAACAAAAGAGGTGTTTGCATAATATTACCGTGCGCCACCCGTCGTATCGAGGGATCCGGCCATCAGCGGCTTACGGTGTACAATAATGTTCCACGGTCTCTCCGCGGTGTTTTTGATATGTTTATTCACTTTCCTTATTGTTTTGTTCTCGTCGGATGTTATGACGTAACATCACGCCTCTATTTGAAGGCACTTAAGGGGTAGGCAAAGTATCGTACATGGAATGGTAAGGTAGGCGGTAGACTAAAGGTTGTGACGAAATATCTTGAATAACGCGAATTTAGTTAGGCTATCCCGTAATAAGTATAGTAAGTTAAGTCGAAACAAATAGTGTATAAATACTCTAAAAAATGGACTGTAAAATTATAATAATAGATGATTCAATAATAATAAAAACAGGCTACCTACAGAGTAATCTATACAACAACATTAATTAAGTGAAGCATTGTCTGTCGATCTAGACGTAACACGTGTTTGGCATATATCACCCGCAAATTATTGTGCATATAGATATAACTATTTGTTTCTATAGATTTATTTGATGAGTTTCTTTACATACTGTATTCGATCATCGCCGATTAGATTACATGTGGCGCTATCAATCAAAGGATCTATAAACAGTCACCTAAATTTAATTTGAATACAAATAAATAATTTCCTAATATCACAACATAGCGTGTATATCAAATGAAAAAAAAAATACCAAGAAAACGTGACTTTACAAAAAAACGAGCTCCCACGATCTAGTTTACCGATATTTTATTGACTGTGGCGAATTTATTTCCTCTCGTTAATAAGCTTCTCTTGAAAGGAAGTGATAAAATCGTATCGGTTCATTATATGGGTTGTCCGAGTAACACTTAACGTATTAAACACTGAAAGTATAAAATAAAATGAAACGTTTTGTTTCTACGTCCAAATTTTCTGTGTCGGATAATTAATAGACTGGTCAAACAGTAGCATATAATATAGATTTATAGAAGTATATTATTTGATATAAAATCCTCATTGTCGTTTCAACTTCTATTAAGTTCACGGTGAGCAAGAATTTGGTGACAACAAAACGCCGTCAATGCATAGTGTGAGTTCAGTTGCCGCGTCTCTATATATGTAGGTACATACTTTCTAAATGGTTTCTGCAGTTTGAGCTACACTTATTGTTTTACATACATATATGTAACAACGAAGAGAAAGGGTTTTAGGTATTCTAGATGTTTCTATTGCTCGACTGTCTCTACATGTAACCTACATTCATACATATGTGTTGAACCATCCAAATATGGCGCCCAAGTGTTTCTCCAAAATACTACGCGTTTCCAACTTCACGAGAATAGTAGGTATGTTGCATATTGTAATACATATATGTATGGAAACTACACGTGAACGCTTATGGTCTATGTGTAAACAAAGTGGAACTATTCATATACATAATATATGTATGTACACATATTTTTATCGTCCTTCCGAGCGGTTGTTAATACATGTTTTACTGGAATATAAGTAAAAAAAGCCAACATTGACATCGCATCGCGCACGCTCACGATGGGACTGTCTCGGTAATAACCTCATCTCACCTTGGAGCAACAACAAGTCTGCCGCTCTTCCTCATAGCCGTTGTCTTTTTTCGTACGGTCGACCTGTGTGCACGTACGTACATATGTACCGACATACGAGTGCACCGTGAAACTTTTAACATTGGAGGCGAACAGGCGTCGTAGGGACGCGAAGACCTTGAATTAATACGCCCCGGGTCGACCGACATGCGGCGATATAAATTCAACCAGCCTCATAAACATCTCTACGACGCAAGGTGACGAGGCCGCCTCGCCTCGAACACTACCCGTGACACTGTTCGATCGAAATAATACATCCGAATATGTAGATATTTATTTAGTGTATAAAAATCTATTAAAATATAAAATTATACATTTTTTTACTACAGTGTATTCGTGTCAAATAATTATAGTTTAAGTTAGAAAGAATGTTTAAAGTGTTAGAGTGTCTGTATCGCGTTGTAAATTCACAGTAATTTTTCTTAAATCATTGTCTTATTTGAACCTAATACATAATGTAATAAGCTTTTATATCGAATGCATTAATTCTTAATTACTATTATTCATACCGCTGCGGTCGTTCACGTTGTATGAAATGTTGAAATAAAAGGTTGCTGCCGCTACACTGTTTTCCATACAAAAAACCACACTTAATTGGCTTAAACTAGACGTTCCCCGCTCGGTAGTTATGTATGCTGAAAGTAACTGGGCTAAATATAATCACGCTGTGTCATCAAGAGGGGCACAGTAATTAAGCACGCTATTTTGCAAACTCGCATACGTGTTTAAAGTCGGCTTTTGAAAATACATATTCCTTTAATCAAGTGAAATTAAACGGGCGCCTCAAACCGCCTATAATATGGGCATCGCTCATTTATTTTTACAATAAGACGTGCTGTGCTTTACAAAAGGTTTATTTTTATTTGGGCACAATTTCACAACGTAATTGTAACTCGGTGATTCGTCGAGATCCGGCTTGCGTGTTCGTCGCGAAGGATTGGAATGATTTTCAATTGTTTCTCATTATGTGCCGTTCAATTTGTTCATAGTCATTGTTTTATTTCATTTTATACCGTTGATTGGTCGATAGATTCACCGCGAGCGCATTGTCCGACCGTCGCCCGCAGCCGATGTCATCTTTGTTTTTCCAAAATTCGAATTCATATCGCGGCCATCACGCGCGCGTACTGTTACGAACATTAAACTCGTAACGATTCACAATTCGGTCGTGTACGGTTCGGTTATAATATGCGGCGCACTCCGCGAAAAGAAGAATCACGAACGGATGGATCACTACGCTCGTTATATTAAATCTGTATTATTTATCTTTATGTACTCGCAGAGAGAGAGAGAGGACGTGATTGTGGCGTTTTGCTGTTTATTATTTGTTTTCTCTTGTATGTATGTAGATTTTTGATCGTTGTTTTAATCTAAGTATTCAGAGATCGTCGGATGGTTTCTAAGCGACGATTGTATTAGCGCGCCAAGGCGATGACGTGTGCATTGGATAATCAGTTTTGCAACATCGGCGGCATTGTTGCGGCGAGGCGCGGGCCGATGAACCAGTGAAAGTGTGAAAGTGAGACGAATGCGCCCGCGCACCTCCGCGCCGTCCGCGCGCTGCGCGTTGCCGACCTATTCACATCTATCGTTCAACCTTATTAAACCTGGCACTTCGCGTTGCACCGTCGATATCCAGCGCACGTTTCACACAATCATCATGATTTCCGTTTATTTTCGCTCATCCGATTTGTAAGTGCATCCTTTGAGACGATCTTTTGTTCCCCTTTGCGATGCAGTCCGCCGATGATGTAGATCGTTATTGTCAATTCTCAGTAACAGACAGGGCATCTGATGAAAGGATGCTCTATAGAATTAATAGTAAAGTAAAATAGGTAGACACGCGAGTGGATTGATTTTACGAACTGCAATCAGATTTCACAATTTTAATGTTTTAGATCGAGTCATCTACCGCTTTCTCGATGCGTACTGTGCATCGTAACAATTTCGCAACCTGACTCATAAAGGTGACTGAGGCTCTCCCTGTAAAACTGTCGGTCCGCTGTTTGCCAATATTTTGATAAGTGTTTCTACATCAAGTGAAAAGTACCATCATCACGTCTTCCGTACATGTAATTAAGTATAAAAATCCAGCTGTTTTAATGTTTTCTTCTTTTAAACGGCAATGATAGTGTTGTAATAGTGTAATAAAAGTCCGGTAAGCAGTTTTTTTTACGGCGCAACATGTGTGCGTCGGTGAAATATTGCACGGTTCAGTTAAACATGTCACGTTTTGACAACTCCCCAACAAGTGAAGAGGAAAACGAGACGAATAAAAAACGTTTAGTGCGACGTCTTATCTATCGTAACACATTTTAGCCAGTCGAGTGATCTTTTCCTATTCATGTCATTCATAAAGACATTTTAGATGCATAAAAATCTATCGGTGTCAATGCACTCGTCACGACTTTTTCTAGCTCTCTAAACACTGCAAGAGATCGAGCCCGAGATGGGGCCGGCCGTTCCGAATTCTGTTTTCGTGTTGTAAAAATCTCTACTATTACGTATTTGTAAGTAAACAAATATCTTGGGACATCACATATGGCTATCTGATCCCAAACTAGGCAGTGCCTGTGCTAAGGTGACCACACTCCTGATAAATTACATAGGTACATATGTATATATGTACATATAAACCTATAGGTATTTATACTAATGCTAATTACTTGGGCTCATCACAAATGTATTTGTCCTAGGTGGGTCCTAGGTCACCCAACCCTCGAATTATTAGTCGGATTTATTAATAATTTAAACTTCGGGCCACTTTATATATTCATTTGAACAGACGACATTTATATATACATACATTCTTTCTCCAACATCCTTAAGATTGCCAACCCGCATTTTCAATGGGGATTATTCGCAATAATCACCTATATTAGGAGGGACCTATCTATAGCCAGGAGTGGACAGTGACAGACTGATGATGATATCCTTAAGTGTACATTACACATAGAAATTTACATTGTGTATTACTTCAACCAATGTTGATACATTCGTGTCATGTTATTAATGATTACTTTGCTACGCGCCACGTATATATACAGTCACGTACGCAAGTGCCGTGAGTAATGACGCTTAACTGTCGCTTCGTAAACTCATGTAATTGCCCACAGTATCAGAGCCCGTCAAGATTTGACCCCGTCGACACTAAAATATCCATTGGCATTTTTTAATATGTATAAATGTATCCTATAATGTATGTAGGTATCTATATTTATTAATAAATTTGACCATGATTTTTTTTTATTTTTGACCCTTGAAATATACAGCTTCGTAAAATGTTAGGTACAAGTTTTTGTTGCATGCATTTAAAAGTTGTTTTAATTAAAACAAAAATTATAAGATAAAAAGAAATAACAATGATAAGACTTTTTTTTTAATGTATTTTTGTCCGTAAAAATGTTGTGTATAAATATATTTGTTAACGTCTACCGGACTTTTTTTTGTTTTGTAATCATTGCACTTGTGCTTTACCCACAGTCAACGTGGCCGACAGGGTTTAGTACCTGGATCTGAAAGACAACTCGTGTATCCAGCAGAACAACAAAAGGGCTGATGACGATGATGATGATGAAAAATACATCTTTAATTTACAAAATACGACTTGTTTGCTTTACGTGTGTAATTTTAATATATATGGTACTCGTCGTCGAGGAGATTCTGAACTTGTGTGACGTTGACGCCAATATTGCGACACAATCAAATCACAGACATCTAATATGGACTTTGGTCTCTCGTAAACATCGATTTCCTTTTAATTGCTTTTGTAGCATTTTGAAGTTAATGCAATTTGAAGTTAATAAAGCGACGTGTTTTATCGTGACTGGTGTGACATTTGTAACTATTACTAAATACTATGATCTTGTTAGTAATTCCTACTAGCTGACACCCGCACTGACAGTCCTATTTCTACAGGCCTAGGTTGCAGGTGCTATAGCTAAAACTCGTTTACCACTATTCAGTAGTAAGTTGCAATTTTCTCTAGTTCATGACATTTTAAGTCATCGCTGTGAGATTTGGACGCGTGGAATCGTGTATCGTCTACTTTCATCTATATGTGTTTGAAAGGATTATTTAGTGTATTTAATCCAATTTGTCAACATTAAAAAGTGGTACATCGTACCAGGTGTATTTCCTGTATCCCATATTCTCCATACTTTGTGTTGGTAATGTATGAAGCAGAATATGACGTAATTTTTGCATCCAGCAATTGCCGTTTGCAACACACTCGCGTCTACCTAAAACACATTTGATACATTTGCGACGCTTTTAAATTTTTCACTACACTTCTCTCTTTATATTGAACGTCGTACATATTTCAAAGAAGAATATTGTATCATTTGCAGGGTCGAGAGAAACGTAACTACGTAATATTTTCGCGAACGAAACGACAATTTGTTCAACACATAAACACAACTTTAAGGTATTATTACATGCTATACGAGTGACACGCGATTGCTTTTTTGCGATGTACTTATACCTATACGTAACTACATATGTGTATACGTACATATATATTTGAAAGCGACATGAAGTAGCTTTAATGTAATATTAATGATACATAATGATAAAACACAATTGGAACAAATCTGTGTGAGTCATTCTAGACGAGATTAAAATTCAATTCCATCGCCACGTCATATAACAAATACATTAAAATTTTTATTCGGTAATTTTAATTTTGACTGCATTTGTACATAATATCATTTACTAAGCTTAGTTAGGTTTCTCATCCGTAAATATAGAGTAGATTGTCACGTACCTATTAATGGAAACTATATCTAATAATTTCTACATATTCTTTTGTTCTCCGTCCGACTCTCTCCTTGCCAGTTGTCGTAGCATCCACAACATGAACGTAGATCATTACTTGGCGCGCACAGCCATGATTAGTAATGCACGATGGTTGCATCGGCCCGCTCTCTCCATTGTGTCTCGCATGACGTCTCACAATCTTTTGTATCGCGGAACACGTCACTGTCAGATCTCTTTTTTTTTCTCCTCATCGTCCTTCGTTCTCTCGCTCTCGACGTGTACACACACGAACCCTTTACGGGCCACTTTGAGTTCCATGCAACGGTTAGCATTTTGATAGTTCCTAACAGCCGTTTCATTCGCCATAAAAGATTGAAGAAAAGATTGGGACTTGTGTTTTCTGTTATGAATAGACGACATATGGAGCGTCTTAGTTAACCTTCAATGACGCCATTACCGCAGTATCAAATAAGGCATGCTTCGTATTGTGGCATGTATTTTGATTCACCTAACACTAAATCAATATAAAGATGAAATCAGATTTGAAGAAGTAGGACTTCAGTTATAATATCGTAAAAAAAATTATCTGTCAGATGAAGGTCGTTCATTAGCGCGATTTTAGCGCCCACACTCACTCATCTACCTCCAGCGGCTCTAATAGGGCACTGACAGGATTACGTGCAAGCCATGAATCGAACGCTTTCCTGAATTAACTGGAACCGAACTATTGATTTATACAGCGTTGGGCAACCATCCGCCAGTGCTAGCGTGTGAGCCCGTAAACAGTTTAATAGTAGTGTATGGTGCTTCTAGACTGTTCGATCGTGATTCACAGATCGTAATTCCAGTATTTACGTGGCGTGGAGGCGTGCGACTATTTTACGCTCGATTGATGTCTATTATTATTACAGACGATTTATATACGTATGTATGTACAACCTTGAAATTCAACATAGAAAACACTCGTACTCATCACACAATTATTTGTCCTGGGTTGGTATCGAACCCATATATATATATCCGACTTAACGATCAGTGTCTCTAACGGACTCTAACCACTGGATGGCCAGGCCAGTCAGTTCCAATATGTTAATATTGTACATCGTACGAATTCACGCACAGTCTATAGACGTTGTAAATACATACAAGTTGCGTGTTCTCTGCATATAACTTGAGTACGCCTAAGTTATGTAGTCGTATTCCAAATTGTTTACTAAACATAGTTCGCTTTGCTTTTGTGGCCGTTACACTTTGTTGAGCGGCATATATTTTAGCAAGACTTTTTTTTCGTCTGTCCGCATTGGTGCGCCTGTTACTCGACACAGTCGCGTTTTTCGTGTTATTTCACAGCAGTATAAAAACGTTATATACATACATATGTATGTATATCTGCAATGTGATTTCAGAATTGTATTGATTGTTGTAACAATATTACTGTTATCATTAATTCTAAGATGAGATGTTCAGATAAGACATAGTAACTCAATATGCTATTCAGACGTCAAACCATGTATTGATAATTTATCACATCATTCATATATGTACATACCTTTTATTGATGTCTTTCATCAAAGTATAGAGTTACGTATTAGAATCGACTGATGTTTTGACAGTGAACGATTTATTAACCGATACTTTATGATAATACTCTCAGTTCAGTCTTAGTGGTCAGCGAAGTATGAATTCGTTGAACTCGATTTTTTATTTTTTTTTATTGAAAGCATTACTCCGAGCAGAGTGCTTTATGCGAGTTCACCAAACCAGTTTTAGTCCTTATTTGAGTCCAATTCGAGTACCAACCGGTGATCATTTAGATGTTCGATTTTAATAATGTCGTAAATAATCACAATGATATTCAGCCAGTGACAGCTGTGTCGACATTTGTCAGGATTATATCGCAGTGAGATTCTTGCCGTTCGATGTCAACAGTTATTGAATCGTAAATCATCTTGATTCACGCTACCATTCCCCGATTCTAATGCATAGCGAACGCGGTAATCCGATTTGTATAAAATGGGATATCGCATCGAGCCGACGTCGATAGCGACAGTTGGAAACGAATGAAACGGTGAATTGTGGTGAAATCGTGACGGAATAATATCGATAGCAGCGAACGTATCGCATCGGAGGGGGACCGCTAAGCGGCACCAAGAGCGGTAATACGTTGCAAAGTGACACACACGTGACGGACCGAAAATAACCGTAGAGAGCGTGCGAACGGCGAACATCAGAATACACGAGTAACCAGCGCGACAGATCGGTCTCACGCGCAATAGATTCTATCGGCCCGCTCCGATCCTCCTGTCCGCGTTTAATTACTCGCCTGCGGTAGGTTGTGTTGTAATCGAACAGATCCGCAGCGATAAACGCACTGCTCCAGTGTTTATGGTGCGGCGTTCAGATTCGATCACAGCGTCTCTATGACAATTTGTAGATCGCCTGAATAATATTCCGTCGCCATTTCTTATCGTTCTCATTTATAACAACGATATCTTCATTTATTTTAAAGATAAAAATGTAGGAGTTTTGTACAAGTCACTTTATAAACAATTTCACTACTTGATGGATCGCTCTTACTCTTGAAATTCGAATACGAAATCGTTGTCATTGTCTTGTACGCGCTCTCACGAGCACATTATCTAATACGTTTCCCACAATGGATCCGACGGAGCCCGCCGCCGGCACAATGCTTCCGCAGACATCGGTTCCGCTCTCGTGAATTGGGTAAATGGTGCATTTGACGAAACAAACTTCACTTTTCCACTGACCCACTTCGGCCGTGGCAGCCTACAATATTTACCATGTCGTTTGGTTGTTTGGTCCACGATTATTGATGCGGTCATGGATAAAAGCCGTGATTTTCACAGGTTTACGTCGAGTACATTAGAGAGTGAGCGACCGAGCGCGCGGACTCAAGCTAGCCGTTCGCACGACGATCAGGAGCGAGACGACGCAACTGGAGCGGCTAATATTCAATCTTGTTCATTTTTGTTCTCCGTTTTGGCGAGCACCATGCGGAAGATTGTTCAGCACGTAACTTTTAATTTCCTAATTCCTTTGCAAACAAGTAACCTTCGCTGAAAGATTCAATGATTTTTATTTCCTGCAAATGATGTGTTTAAGTATGCAACATTTTTTCCATTTATGATATATTTACGAACGAAACAATGCTATCGTTATTTCCTAAAAAGACGGATGCGTCAGAGTCTCTTAATTTTTATTGTATAAACTTATAATATAAAGTGGAAGCAGTACATTTAAAACAATTCCTGCTGCCTTTTTTCTTTCTCGCTAAAATTATAATCGTATAATTTCACGGCCGAAGTGTTTCGACTTCCTAACGTTGCAATATTTGCATGGCTGTTAGAAATACGGGTCAATTTAACTCGGCGCTACACTTTCGCTGGCAATATGCAAATCAGAGCGTGAGCTTTACAGTTGACATCGTCACTATCCGTGACATACCGTCACTAATAAGGCGCAACCTGTATTACAAATCGACTGCATTTTCCAGTCGCCTCATTACATCGCTATCATTACAGCCATTATGGGGTAAACAGTGTGAATCATCCTCCACTGAGGAGGTATCAGCGCTTTCACCTCGATCTAGACAATTTTCTTCGACGTCTCTCCGATACTGAAAGTCTGCTATTGCGCACAGTCGCAGCGCTCACCCAGTAGTGTGCGGGAAACGGGTGTTTCGAGTTCTTTTTTAATTGCCTCGCGTCGGCTTCGACGTGTGTTATTATTGCGGGGCGTAATGCAACGCGGGCCACAGAAGTAAGGCGGCTAGCTGTCTCCGGCCAATTTCGTTGTTAATTACGTTCCATCGGCTGGCTGAGCGCTAGTCGGCACGTCTGGCCCGGTAACTGAAGCCACGAAAGTAGGCAAGCCGTATGTGTGTGTGCTGGATGCAGCTGGGCTATTCTCGGGTGCTGTTATTTTTCGAGGCGCAGCTGTTGCGGGTTCGAGCGGGTTCGACGAACTCGCAACTAAATCTTGCCTCGATTGTCTTTTTGTTAGTGCAAACGAAATGTGTAATGAATCGATTGATTTCAGGTCCCGCAGGTCAGTGAGTGAGCGCGGCTAGTTAATGCTAGAGGTTCTTTTTTGCTTCTCCTCGGCTGGAAGTATTTGTCTTCGTTACATCGATAACAGATCATAACTGTTATTGTCATCGTTACTCGCTTGTTCGGGGTCAAAATTCAATTGCCCCATGCCTCATGACTTTGTTATATTGTTTATTGGCCTTTGTGACGCTTTAAGTTTCTTTTTAAATAATTCCAGCATAAACGAGGCCTCGTAATGTTTAGCGGTACCCAATAGGCCTTTTAATGATCACTGAATCATCGTAACGCTTTTAATAATGGACATCCAATTGTATGTTTAATTGGAATCACTTGAAGAAAAACAGATAAGCAGCCCGTTAACTTTCTCGCCGTCACTTTCCGGCGGTAGCCCAATAAGTTCTTTTTTAACGGATAAAAGAAATTCTTTGAGCCTCTCACACAAGAACTTGATCCGATGGATACGCTTGTCGAAGTAAAGCCTCTGTGTGTTTATAAAAAAAATCATACAATGGTCACTCTTGAGGTGCGTTAATAGTGACCCAGTAGCGAGCCTACTCCGTAATCTGCCGTGAAGTTGAGCCTTCAGCCTCGATTACCCGCTCTCGGTTCGGATTTAATGCGACATACCATTTGACACAGTCACTAATCAACGCCGAGGTCACCTACAACGCCGGCTGTTTTTTTCTCTCTCTCACCAAGTTCCATTTCCTTGTAGATCGAGGTCGATCGACGGCGGATAGCTAAATAGCAATCTTATAAGTAATGCTCTTTTAGGTCTCACTGTTTATGATAAATGGCTATGCATATTGTGTGTATGTTTTGCTTTGACGAGACAATGTATTTGTATTTCGTTGATCAATTATTTTATAATATATATATATTTATTTATTCATATATTTCAGCAGTGGACAGTTATGGGCTGATGATGATGATGATGATGATGATATAGACACATCCAGTGCACACGGGCCTCTACATGCACCCACACACTCACAGATATAATAAATGCAAACAACAACGTCGGTTAAAGTATGCAAGTGTGTCAGCTCCGTAAGGGTGAAAGTACTAATAACTATCGAATTGTCTTCCATATCAGCGCGGAGCTTTAAATTACAAGCAATCCGCAAAGTAATTTGATACGTACCGATAATTTATATTAAGAAAGCTATTCGTCATGACGAACACCGTCGTAGCCGTATACAATATGTTGTCTACGGTGTGATATATTACACTGCATTGTAAAGCAGTTTATCGACTCACAGTATTTATCATATGTGTGTATAGTCTATTAGAGACTTTTCACTCGACGATTTCGTCCTAAAATAACATCCAGACATACATACCCGTTAGTAAAATTATACAACCTTCAAGTAATTATGTTTTTTTGGCATTTATTAACTACATGTAACATTTTGGTCGTGCTGACAAAAAAAAACAAACATAACCTTATTAACCTTACGCCAATATTTCCCTGAAGAGGGTAGGCACAGGATGTTATTAACAAACATATTTCATAAAACCTCCCTTCCCAACTGACCATGTTGGACGGTATTTTTATTTTTATTATTTGAACAATATCAACAAGTGTTCGAAATACTAGTCGGCAGGTCGACCGTGTGCGGCCCGCCGGCCGCGCCACTCTCTATAATAAGCTCGCACGACGTCTTCATTGCTGTGCATTAAGACTGCATAAATGTGCATTTATTTGTGTGTTTACATTTTCACCGCTATTTCGACACGTTGTATTATGCTGGTTTGGCGAGAAGTGGGATAGATGTCTGTGTATTCGATCCGTGTAACTATGTTCTATAGTTAACATCACGTCACTACCTATTTCTTTGAAGGCGAAGCGGTGTAGTGTGTTTTACTTTTAGACTTCACGAGTAATGTTGCATGATGAAATATGGAAGTATATTATGTCCTACCATAGAACAGGGATGAGCCTGTTGCTTTAAACCGCGCATAAACCTAGATTCCAAGCTACTACTGGGAATTTCAAGTTCGGATCACCCAATAAAGTAGCCCGCGCTTGCAAAAAGCAAGAAATATATCAACGAGGACGTAACGTTTTCCACAATTAATATATAGAATATTATTGAATTAATTACAATAATATTTGTGCTTTTTAATATGCACACAACAATAAAATGAACAAAATATATATATTTAGGTCAATGGCGCTAGTACAAAAAGAAGATTTTACGGGTCTTTAAAGGTTTCTCCCAGACAGCATTTATTAGGTAAAAGTAACTTAACTACGACATTTAAATTGTTCAATAAACAAGCTACACGTATTAAAAATAATGTCTTCGTGTTCTCCGTTATAAAGTCTAATAAAGACGTTACACGTACTAAATACCCTTCAATTCTACCATAACTATGGAACACGTCGCCATTAGCTTCCTCGTTACGTATTCTGACACGGACGTTGGCATAAATAGTATAATATAATTACTAACCGACATTTGTAAGTATTGCAAAAAAGATAGTGGATCAAGTTTTTACAATATTTTCAATATATTCGTTGCATTTCATTGATTAATTGCTACTTTATTATCGATAATTAATTATAAGCGTTATTTACGAACAATTGCGTTAATTACATAAACACAACTGAATACGTTTATGGAATTGGAATTTCCTATTGAACTGGAGATCGTTGGAATTAATAATTGATTATGTATCCAATGATATTTATTAGGTATATGGAACGGTTGAAACGTTTAGTAAATGTGTAGTAATATTTTATTCCTTTTCTAGACATTACGTACATTGCTGTGTAGATACTTTATCGCGCGGACGAGTGTAGTGGTATCTGACCAATTTTTCTCTTCTACCAAAAACCTGATTTCGATCTCAGCTTTGGTTTCGGCCTCAATGTACTGCATTTGCGCGTTTTACAAATTGTGTCCTACGTCCCACCGTGTTATAAGGGTGAGCCTGTTGTCTTATATCGGGCACAAATTCTGACTCCGAGGTACCTACTACTAGGAATTCTAAGTTAGAAAAAACCCAATAGTATCCGACCTGTCGATTCAGCCCGGAACCTGTCGATCTGCAGTCGAGTCGCACCCACTGAACCGTCAACGCAATTATTATGCCCTATTTATCCATGGCTGATTCATCCAGGGACACAATTCAAATAAGAAATCTGAGAATGTGATTTTAAACATTCACTCCAATAGAAGAAACTCGATAAAATTTTTCAGCACTTTTGCTTAAAATAATTATACATGTCATAACTTTGTGTATGTTTTATCCATTAAATATATTATACATCAGTATCTTATAGATCCCTTATACATATTAAAACATACATACAGTGCTTCTCAAGCGTATTGGAATTAAAGAAAAATTCCGGCCAACTGGGACATTGGGTTTGTACTGTTAAGACGGAATACCGACAGTAATAGCTATTGTGTAGAAATACAAAATGAACAACAAAGCGGAAAATGAAACTCGGCGTACACACGCCACGAGCGCGGCCTTCGTCTGCCAGCCGATATCAGTTTAATAGGTCGCTCTGTTCCCATGGGCCGACTACGCGTTCCGTACTCGAACATAATCGGACACAAATGTGCGTACACGCACACGGATGTGCCTCTGTTTCTTGTTCGTATCAATCTCTACATAATAGCGTTCATCTAGCAGGTAGCCTAGTGGCTTAGATTTCAGCCTGACGTTCCGTAGTGGGCTTTAATATCTGGCACGCACTTTTGACCTTACGAGGGTTCTATGTCTGTCTGAACCATATGTCCGATAAGCGTATAAACTCTACATAACTTATGCAAATGTTCTTACATCGATCGAAGTAGTATGCTTCAACACATATGCTCTCAGCTTTAACGGTTCGATCCTACTTGTTACATTACAGCAACAATCAGTGGGAAACGTCGTAATAAGTGCCTGAATTCCAACAACAGAACAGTGCATAAACTGAAACATATTTCGATACATATCCGTTGCTCTTCTTGCATCCGTACAAACATACAAACAAACAAACTATCAATATCAATTTGTAAACCACACACCTCGTTAGAGCTCCAACAATTACGGCCCACTTGTACTGAGGACCACACCGATGACTCACCTCTACTCGTCTAATAATGAGATAAACGTGACGCGGACCGTATAATTTCGCTACGAATTTATGAGATGATTCCATGACGAGAAATGATTTTAGTTATGTTGTGTGCGGTTGCCGAAATTAAAATGTTGCAGGCAGTATTGTGAAATCAATGAGCGGTGCGACGCGAGTCGGTAATGTGCGGAGTGTCTCGCTATTGCTATGGACGGCACAGAACTGTTAAGATCAGTCCGTAAGTGATGGTAGTAACATTCGCCAAAAAGTTAACTGTGGTAACACCACCATCTACCTACCTATTCGTGCTATGCTGATTATAAAGGTTACAGTAGTTTAGTATAGGTCTAGTATATCAAGACAAAACTAAATACGTGTGAGATAAAGTCATTTATATTTCTAATTGCATACATGCCGGCTGTACGGTTTGCAAATTACCTTATCAATATATACATAAATGTTATATACAAAACAAAGACACCCCTTTAGGTAGGTGGAGTGACGAGATAAACAAAGTGGCTGGCAGAGGTTGGATACGAAGAGCTGATGATCGAGCTTAGTGGATTGCTACTAGAGAGGCTGATAGAATGATGTTAATTATGATAAAATAATATACGGCCATGTAACATGTTCTCTTACTTTCAAACAGCAGTAGCGGTATTAAATTTTGGATTTCCGACTTCGACGTCAACACGATAACTAAGCGAGCGTCCCGAACACTACGCTCGGTCCGATAGAACCTCGCAGCCGCTTATTATAATGTACACCTAACGCTAACGAGCCTTAATTTAACATTTAATTTATCCACTTCCGGCACAGTCAGTTCGCTGACTTATTCAACACACAAAAAATTACTGAAAGAGTTGTTATCGACCCGTGTACATATATAACCGCGCCTCTCTTTTCTTTGTTCTTTTACTGACTGATATAAAATTAAATATTGAAGATTATACTTTGTTTATTATTTGTTTTAGTCTTGATACA
This sequence comes from Parelbella ahira ahira, assembly GCA_018244795.1. Lineage (NCBI taxonomy): Eukaryota > Metazoa > Arthropoda > Insecta > Lepidoptera > Hesperiidae > Parelbella > Parelbella ahira. Next base: position 18,500 of record DWME01001568.1, read on the forward strand.
TCTATGAAAATATGTCAAATATGAATTGTTAAATGTAATTAAATATTTTTCTCTTTATATTAGAACAGGCTGACAATTACATTTTGAATTAATAAATCCGTGAAAGGCCATCCGCTAACGGACAAAGCGGAGAGAAAACAACAACTACCAAAGCAATTACCAGTTTAAATCCGTTAAAAGTTAACCAAACATTTCACCGTTAATCCGATAACGATGCTGGCGGGTCTGTTACAAGATACTCGTAGATCACAGTTCGTATGTACCTACATACATATATCTCTCGTCCTCGCTATCGTAACGGATTAATGTTTTAAATAGGATTACAATAGGATTTTTTAAATGTTAAGTATGTTAGACGTAACTAAACTGAAATGAACAAATACTGACTGACAATGCATTATAAATTTGTGTAAAGCAGTGTTTCCATACGCGCTGTAATAGATCGAATTAAACTAAATAAACTAATTATGATCATGTAGTATATGTTATCTATTTATATATTGATTATTAAGCTATAACACGCTTAATATTATAAAAGACGGAATTAAAACATAATATCACGCGAGTAATCCCCGAAGAGATAGTCAAAGAGGTGTAGTATACTCCCTTATTTCACCGGTGACGTTTACGCCACGCTAGGGAGTAGGGTGATTTTATTGCGATGCACCATACTCAAATCCACACATAGAGCCACTGTTAGGAATCAAGTTTGAAAAACCCTATTGTACAAAAACCGGAGATCGATACCAGGACCACTCGATCAATAGTCACGCTTGCAACCTCTCGACCGACAAGGCTATCCAATTTAATACTAACAGTGTTCTCTGCCAGTCTGTCTTTGAGCTAAGCAGATAAAAATTAAGTAACTGATCTCTGTAACAAAATGGCATTAGTAGATATTCTTAAAACGGAAGTTGTGCTCTCAGATTCGCAACCCCCATGCTTAAAACTGGGAATTACGGGGTAAAACTCTTCAGCAGAGACCTGTACCCAGCAGTGGAGTAAAACAGTATACCCTTCATGTGTTACATAACAAACTAAAGAAATCTTTTTATCAATGAGAATTACGAAGCAAAATTATAATTTTTTTATCTCAATACAGGGATATTTTTAAATTCATATTCTATGTAGTCCAGGACAACCACATAGCCTCATACAACACTCTGCTTTTCCAGTGTGCTATGGTCTATGACAATGTAATATATTTATCTACATTTGGGAGATGTTGATGTTGTCTATATATTTATTTGTCCATATTTGTGAGTAAAGTACAATGACAGTGTTCAGTATGCTAATGCAAGATTAGTACTAACTTGCTCTGCACTGCTTTGAACTGATGAGGTGCGGTTTGCTCAGTGTTGGGTTTAATTTACAAGAGACCGGCCGCACCGCAAATAGATCGATGCCCCGCCGGCGCGTCAATCACTCGCGCGCGTATTAAAACTTGAAAGGGCTCTAAATTTAATTTGTTTACCGCACACACGGCTCGCTCCCACCACGGCGCGCCACCGCCTCTATCCGTCTCTATACCCAATTTAGATCTACGAATCAAAGCGTTTTCATATGACAATTTGTCACTTCTCATTAATGAACTTCTTAAATATTTTTTGTCATAGTTTTCTATGATCAGTTTCCGTCGTTTTTAATTTTGTTTTAATTATTTATTTTAAAATGTGTTTGTATGACAACTTGTAGATATTTTGTTATGAACTTTTTAAGTGTATTTTTTATATTAAACTTTTCTGTGCTATAACTTTCTTTTAATGTGATGTTTTTTCAAGCGATCTTGTAATTTTGCTTGTCCCGGTGTTGGACGTGTCATATTGATTGCCTTGTTGTCATTGGAACTACATGTAGATTTGCACGTGTTAGAATCATCAGTATGATTGATGCATTTATTGTTACATGAGTCTCCGCTCATAATGATTAGATCATAATTTATACCCGTATGTGTGTATGTGTATACCTTGTATCGAACAGTGTTAAACTTGTGTCTAACGATTAAGTGGCCTCAGTTGTTTAAACGGATTAATATGTTTATTTGATTACACAGTGATCATTTCGCACGAAATATCATAATTAAGTTACCATTGCGCGTACACGTCTTCATCGGCGTTGCGGTTTTTTTATTGCATTATCAAATGTGTTCATAACCCTCCACGAGCAAACAGATATATAATTTCTGCCCAATCATAACGTCAGCGGAGTCGAAACGTCTCATTTTTTTTCGCAACGAAGCAACAAAAACTCCACATCGCGCTCGTCCGAACGGAATTATTTAATCATAAGCTTTCAAATCGCCTCTCAATTTGAATTAGCCCGGCCAATTTTGAATGTCGAAACTTTTTGCGCCAATCTATTACCGTTTTGTTCTTAGTTAAGTTCTGTTCTGTTTTGTTGTTTTTTTTTTTCATTTTGACGTTTTTGCCCACCCGCCGCACAATAGATTCCGGTGCGTTGACATCTTCATCGGGGCTAACGAATGCCACACTCTAGTGTGTCCACGTCGTGACACTGATAGTTTCGGCTGTCCGAAAATAAAGCGATGTGGACGAGTGAAAGAAAAAACCGGACTTATTTATTTTCCTTACATTGTGTGCTACATCTACGCTACGTGGGCACGTCTCTTCGCTATTTTTATTCTCCGCGATTGGTTCATACGAGAGTATTATTAAAAATTTACACGCATAAGAATTTATGTCTATTTAAAATTCCACGTGTGTTTCTGTGCTTCTAATAGTTTAATTGAGCAGAAAGTTCACTAAATCCACGCATTGCTCGTGTAGTTTTAATTTATTATTATTATAATTATTTAACGAGCGTTGTACGTTATGTCTTAATATTTTACATAATGCGTTTTATGTCAACATTTCTTGTAATTCGTCGAGTATTATAAGACAAATTCCATTATATTATTTTAAAACAAAACGCTCTAAAAATACTGGTCACGGCGGGAGGTTTCGTAATTAACATAAACAGTAATGTAACACATCAAGAGTCCGCGGAACGCAGATGACGTTATCTCCGTTGAGATAAGCCTGCCGCGAGTTCCAAAAATATTGACCGTCACGACTCGCTAAGTGTAAATTGGGTGTATGCATAAATTTTTTAAATGTTAACGTCTATTTCATGATATAATTCACCTATTATGCTTTTAATTAGAATCGAGTGCAACTGTATGTATGTACATTGTACATACACACATTCGACGAACTCCATATGCACTATAGCGAGTGCGCCCATGACATATATTCCTATGAGAAACATGGTGTGTAATTAAAGCACCTTCAATATATCAGCTTGTAGATTATGGGCCGGTCGCATTTCACACAAACCTATATCTATGTGACATAGATTTGTCATACATTAGTATATTTACTATCCAATAATTTTGAACGGTTCCACAAAATAATGTAAGTGAAACAATAGGTATTGTCAAATTTTTATCACGAATTTTTTTCCAATCGCATCGTTGGTTTTATAAAGTTGACTGAGCTTAGAGACAACGCTAGAACTAACAAAATAAGCTTTCAAAATGTTATTTCGTTTCACCATGTATTTATTCGAAACAACATTTGGAGCCGAGTAATTTTACGTAAACAACTAATACAATCTTAGCTTTTTGTTTGCTTTTCATTTCAAAACATATCTGCTAGATTTAGAATCGTGGATAACAATACACGAAAGTGGCCTCCATTTTGTGTACAATTAAAATTACTCGGTAAACAAACAAACCTATTGAAACGGTACGGTTAAAGTTTATCTCAAAGATTTCATCGTATCTTATTAGATTCGGAGAATAAATTCGGCACATGTGTATCTCTTGAAATTTATTATAAACGTATTTTCCGTTTTAGTTTAATATAAAAATTGTTAGCACGTTTTTAAAGTTTAACTCAAAGTTGTGGTATTCAAACACTTGAACCGATGATATCTTTAATGAAAAAGGTCTTAATGAAATTTCTAATCTTATTCATTTTCATAAGTACATTATCTATTGTGAACAAATTTTTTCATCGACCTCATCGTCGCCTTGTCTAGAAATTCCGCTGTTGATTGATTCCTGTAAATGATTTAACATGCAAATTGTTATTTGTCTGTCATTACTTTTACATTTGCGTTTTAATATAACAACTTTCGTAGACTTTATTAATGTATCGATGTATGATATATCGATGTTGTACTGGTACAGACGCCCAAATAGGTGTTGGCAGTGTCGATTGGAGGTTTTGCGGTCGGACACCGCACCCTCATCCGTTATCGCGACGACATGGACAGGAACAGGACACATCGGTGTGTCCACTCGCGCCCGCCTTCCAAACCTTACGATCATACACTTTAAGCGACACTTCGTTGGCTCAGTGCCCGAAGTACGTCAATGTTATTCGGGAGCTTAGCTGTTGATGGTATTGATTTTTTTTTGCATAAAATCGTAACCCGCGCCTTCAGCTGCCGCAATCTTTTAAAAATGTGGCTAAATAAAAATTATTTGCTTGATTGTGGTTTTGATAGTAGTCGGTACGAATAAAGAATTGTGTTTTATAGTAGTGACACGGTTAAGGGATTGTTGGTATATGATGATCATACAAAAGTTGCGAAAGGCCATGAAAAATATCCGCTATCGGTACTCAAATAAAGTTAGGTATTAGGAATATATTGAAAGGTTTTTGTTTTAAATCGTAAAAGAAAATATATGAAATAAATAAATCTTTCAAATTCCCTAAAAATCGACGTCTCGAAAATCGGTTTGCAATAGATATTGCATAAAACACACGCACAATAAAATATAGAATCGAATTGTGTACTTGTTTCTTTTTTCATGTACTTATAAATAGCTGATACGTTTCTTCTACTGTATGACGTCACCGTGCCACATACTACTTGAAACGGTAAACTTCAGTATTGAATACAGGGTCGCAGACGAACATAAAATTTTTTGTTCGTCTGTGAAACTCCGTTGTTCGTAAAATTTATCGGTATCGCGACTAGGCCACTCGTAGTTTTGATGGTTTTCGGAAGCGAATAAAAGCGTCGGAGACGGGATAGGTATCACGAAGGCAAATTTTAGAGTTCGGTTTTAATTCTTCGTGAAAGCTGTTAAGAGGACGACTAGAGGACATTTTATATATGCATATTTCACTGTGCTGATTCATTGAAAATTCGTGTGAGAATGTTAGTAGCTACCCCATTCGTAAGCATTCAAATCCTCCGAGGCCTTCGATATTTAAGATAGAATAAAAATATATTTTAACTGCTCAATTCCAGCAATTTTTTCCAACAGTTTATCTAATCACGTCGGAAAACCCAAACTCTATAATGGTCAATCCACACGTGCTATAATTGTTGCATTTATGTATGTACATTTATATTATATATTGTGTACCCAAATAGCCTCTTCTGTGTTTATTGGCGGTTTTGGGGTTCGAGCGACTGCCGGCTCGACGCAATATACCTTTTCACTTTTACTGTTTTCACTGCGAATAGAAAACATTTTGGATTAGTGACGTGGCAAACGTAAAGTTTAGAAATAATAAACGCTTTGTTTTCGCGCGTGTTTATTGCTAACAGAACGTAGATAGTTAAGGATTTTATATCGTCGTAATGACTGATTCACACTTTATAACTTCGACTTTTAACCAATAGGGCTGCATCCATATATTTATCTCATTCGTAGA
>DWME01001569.1:0-24170 GCA_018244795.1 Parelbella ahira ahira
AATAATAGGTAAATTCGAAAGGTGCCAAAACGCCCGATCGGGCGTTTTTATTTCGTGCCAAACGACGAATAACCCTATATTCGTTGACACTGCCATTTCAACTGGAACGTATTACCCATAGACAATGCAGACTGATTGGACTATATCATGAACCTCTCGGTTGTCCCAAGTGTGTTTCCAACGTAACTAACGCAAGCTTGATACCGACGTGTCCGATATTGAACATCGGTTTTATTCGTTTCGGAAACCGGTCAACCGGACCGATTCTCGGAAATCACTTCGTTTTTTATCTTTTCTAACATTTACACGATCTCGTTTCTGATTCGATCCTTTGTTCTTTCTATAGCCACTCAAACGATATAGTCGCTATGAAATATACATATTTAACTCAACATAACATCATATACCTATATTTCTCCTAAAGGGTAGACAGTGTCGTCCACTCACGCGTACCTATCAATATTTATTTTACACAGTTTCAAAATTCACATAGCGTAAACATAAATAGATATGTATTTGTATATTAAGACTAAGTAATGCAAATGTGAAAACATTTGTCTGTCTGTTTGTAACGATTTTATTATGTTTGGCATGGATATGGATTAATCCGTCTAGCAATCGTTTGAAGCAAAATAGTTTTTTTTGCTGACTCATTAGAATTAAATAGGGGATGAAAATTTGGATGAAATCAACGTATGTTTCAGCGCAAAAGAATTGTTTAGATGATAAAAGAATGTTATTGCACCCTTTGGATTATTGACGTAATCAGACTTTAAAAACCTCGAAATGTGTTAAAGTCACAATCGTAATTAGTTTGATTATTTTAATGTTGACACAGAAACTCACTCCCCGTAATTACGAGGGAAACGGTGGGAGCCCGAGGGATACGCCATCTGACGAACCCACAGCCCAACCGAGCGTGAACCGACTAGTCAAACAGAAAATTTATTCATTCTGAAATAAAACAATATTATACACATATAAAGTACGAAATTAATCATTAAATGCATGGAGCATAATGTAAAAAAATATAATTAAAATAATAATTATTATTAAATCATCACGCTAGATCCGTTTCGAGGTAGGCGAAGAATACTGAATGATTAAAATAAAAATAATAATAATTATTATAATGATCGATGAAACTCATAAATCAATATATTAATTACCTATATCCAAGACGTCAATGATCGCGATGTATTCCACTCGATACAAAGGCGATAAATAAAAGTTATCGATACTTCGAGTATGTTCGACCGGTCATTAAAATACCGACGACATTTCTGACAAAAATCGTCTAATTCCATATTCGAATGTTGCACGTTCTGACAAATCTGACCTAACCAGTTAACTCTGATCTATATGAGCTAACACAATCTCATACAACCATAAACGTGGTGTTACAGTTGTACAGCTCAAGTTAAACTGGATCAGCTTATAGGTGCCGTTTGATGTGACCGGCGTGTCTTCCAACGATTTATTTCACATAAATATAAGACTTGAACAAAACGTTCCGCGATTCATTTAGATGTTTATCGTTTTTAAACGAAAAACTAATAACGTCATGCCTGTCCAGGTATACTCATACGTTTGAACATTCTAAAAAATACAACAGCCTCTTCTGACCATGAAATTGTTAAAAGCGTGTAGTATTATTGTGCGTGTTGTTAAAATTTTACTCACACCAATAAATGTCATTATAATACTCATAGGAATCAATTTTAGTTTAATTAATTTAGCCATTATATTAATGCATATTTGTCCTTAACCAGCCGATCAGTAAGGTATAGATGGATGGCATAGCATATTTAAATAATCAGTAGTAATCGTCGACTTACTGATTTTGATAGGCTATGCCCTTTCAATAATATTGTACCTACCAGGATTCTTTTTTGATGCTTAGGAAGATAATTGTGTATATAAATCAAAAGCGAGTACCAAAATGTGTAGATAATATGTGTAAACAAGCGAGTGATTAAATTATGTGTTCAATCAATCTGTTGGTTTTTTGTGGGTATTTTTGCAACGTCTGTCGTCACTGCAACCCGCAATAGATCAAAGCGTGGCCGCCGCTTGACAGCTATTTTGATACCTCGCACACGGATTAGCTTAATATATGCACACGGATGACTTACTGTTCGCTGGTGGCCTGTTTTTTTAACAATGTTACTTGTAAGTCACTTTGTCTCGGACGAGGTTGCAAGGTGGTCTTTCCAAATGGCGACTGGCGGTCGCTGGTGTCATATCTTGGACAGTCAGAGAGAAACGTGGCATATTGCTCACATCCTGCTAGTCTATTGACACTCGTAAGTTTCTTTATGAATCTCTTAGCACATTTGTTTTCTAAATTGGGAGATCTTGGAATAGGGTTACATTGTTGAATATTACCTACATACTATCAAAACTTAGAATGTAAGTGAAAAAGCAAATTACAAGAAGAATAAATTTCAATTTTCATTTTCATTTGTACCGGATCGGATTAGTTCATCTTTTATTTTATGCTTAAACATTTACGGCCCCCAAGTAAGTTACCGGCCGTGACGGGTCACGTGGCATGTTCAAAATTCTTATAATTGTTTACGCTTCGATTGAAGCATATAGGTCGTGCCCCGCGTTGCCATCCCGGAGCGGTCACTCCTCGGTGCAATGCACCCGGTTACAAAATAACATTGTGCTTTCGTCATTTGAGACCACTTTTTGTGATGTTTCGCCACAATTAAATCTGCATCGCGACCGACCCCACGCTTATTAACATAAGCGGTTAATTCATTTCAAATGGACTCATTTATTGGTGCTTTATTTTTTTACTAAACGACCACACTAAACGTAATGGTCTAGTTTTTTGTTTCTTTTCAATCGGCCATGTAATATTTACGATTGATATATATCTATAAAAACGTACGCATGGACTCCGCTGTCGCATATGGAGACGTTCTTTGTGACATGTACAGACTTAGTGCTATATGGAATTTTCAACACCGTCCTTTGTGATACATCACGGCGGCGTCCGTTCCGGCTGCGGGTGACTTCGGTGACCTAAAGACGACCTAGCACAAACATAAAGCCACCCATTCACGAACACGACATCTCGAACAACCTTGAACTAGTTAAACTGGGCGGATAAATCAACGAGACAGACATGGCAACACCGGGCCCGAAGAAAAAACGGACCGATTCGCCGTACCGCTTAGCCCAGACGTGTTATTATCTTATTATTATAATACACTCGCTAGTATTAGAACCCGTGGCGCTGCTCGAGCTTTTTTGCTCGTCATTTTGGACATCATCGTTCATAGGTGAAGCTTCGAGGTGAAACGAGATATCTGAAAATTTGAAGAGTAAACTACACGCGAATATTCCGCGATGCATCATCATACTCTACACATATGTTGTTAAATATTTGATATATAGAAATTGTTTCGAGAATCTTCTGGAACATGCTATAACAGTGTTCGGTTCTAAGAATATACAAACATTACATATTTCGATGTAAGATTTTTTTTGCTATTGACAACAATGTAGAGTTTTTGAAACATATCATTTTCGGACATAGTGACCGTTTGGTGTGATGTTACACGGATTTTTTTGCGACGCATTGCGTCATCAGTGCACCGATGCAGGCTGGGGTCACACGCGAACCGTTTGATTGAGGTTCTTAATGACCTCAAATCATAATCATCAGTCATCAGAGGATGGCACAAAAAATACAGATATTAATCTTAATTTTCCGTTACCGTAAATAACACTATCTCAAAAACTTTTTGCTAAAGTAAAGCATGTGAGACTGGACGATGAGATATAGTTATAAATTAAACTATCGTTTATTTTCTGTGTCGTTAATTTGCCAATCAATAAATAAATGACTAAGCAGGGAGTCTCGGATCAGTGTAGCGATACTGCGATAGGTATCAAATCGGCTCGCTTCATTTACGAATACATGAGTAAGTAGTTATTTACTCAGTATAATGACAGGTCGAATGATTGGCTCTCTGACGGTTATAATTATGAACCATAAACAAAGAGCTTACAGCTTTTGGAACGCGAAAAAAACTGCCAAAAACTAATCTGTTCATAGCAATTAACCTATCGTAGTGTTGAAGGTCGCGTATTAAATTTCCTACAGTCCAACTACTTTTGAACGCGAACTATCGGGAGCCGTTGGTATACAAACATATGTATGGTATACATCAAATCTACGTCGCGTGATTGAGTTTCCTATACGCTGGTATAACCGTTGACCGTTTATTTACGAATAAAGGAATCGAACGCGTTGCCATATTTTACCAAATTGCTGCCCAACAAAAAGGTTCTTTCACGGCAAGAAAATGAGTCGTATTTTGACATGTTCGGCGCTTTTATTGCAAGAGCAATTTGGGTGCAGTGTAAGATTATAGCCGGATATTGCCGACAGCACCGAACAAAGGTCTTTTTTTATAAATAATAACTGGTTCGTGATGCGTACACCTTTACCAGGAGAACAAATGAACAAATGTTGGTAAAATTTTGCGTACGTATATATTTATCTTTTTCACTTATTCAAACAAATGTTTACACAAACACCAAAGAGATCCACTCGGCTTGTTTTTGAATAACCGCGAAAGTTGATGTTACCTCACTTGCCGTGTCAAAGTACTAGGGCAACAAAAGTAAAATGAGATCTATTGGTCCGTCTCAGTGGGCAGCGCATAGACAAACCAGTTCTACACTACGCGGCTCCCACACATCGACGGCTTCTGACCATACTGCGGTGAGGAGCTGATAGACCGCTTTATCCGATACCTCGCTGGTCGATACACTTGCGTTCGAGTACTCCTAGTCAAATGTCACTTAACATAATACTTTTGCTACTACGAGGTCAATAATTTTTTCCGACGTATAGGTCTTTGCACTGTAAATTGATAGTTTCCAGATCGACTTCCGTGTAGGTACGTACCATAAAAAGTAATGGGTTAATTGTTTGCGATCGTTTGAACAATTAATTGATTTGAATAAATTGAATGTCTATAACACATGTATGGACATGTTGCTATGTTTAACGATGTCACGCTTTTAATAATTTTATGTGTAATGTTTTATATATCGCTATATATTTACGTATTATCGAGAAATCGGGTAATTTGAGAAATTTACGTTGACCTTTTTCGTAATTTCCGTTCGTGTTAATATTGTTCGGTCGAGTGACTTCGACTTTAGTGCGTAATGGGCCAGATGAAGCCACAGCGCTAGCGACTAATAAACATATAAACCCGCGCTCCGATATCTGCACATTACGTGCATCCGGCGGGCTTTCGTCCGCCGGCGCATGCGCCATTGTCCGCCGGATGTCTTGCGGTCACACGCAATTTCACAACCTCTGCACTCTCATGCCGCTCTGCTACCTACAATTCCTTGCCACGATAAATAAAAGGGAAATTTCACTCGCGCTAACAAACATATAGAACAAGACCCTGCTGCACTTTCATGTCGCTCTGGTACTTACACCTTCTTTACTATATAAAAGGACAAAGTCGACTTGTGAAAAATGTGGCAAACAAACAGAACAAAGTCTTCTATTTATTATTGTTAATAGCAACGGAAGCCTGTTTTGTGAATTACCGATTCGTTGATTCAAAATTCAACTCATGATTCTGTACCTAACACATCTTTGTTCTGTGTTCGAGGTTAGTCGCAATTTAATATTTTTACTTCATATGAGAATGATTTATATGCTCCTTGGATTGTCACCATTTGTTTCCAATGAGATTCGTATCTCTTACAAAAATATACCAATAGGAATTCTCCACGAGGCCGGTGCAGAAAAAGCGCGATGGTTATCATATAATCCGTGAATATACTTAATAAATCAACTTAAAACTTGAGAGTATTGGTTTTCGATAAAGCGAGAGATGTACATCTGTGGAGAATAATTGTGTCTCATTTATTTACTTACGAGATTATTAATTATTCATCGTAACAATTCCCAACAAGATAAGCTCGTGCAATAATTCATTGCACCTATGCGTATAATGAAATATGCGGGACACATTTTATCAAGGTCTGTTATTTATATTCTGACCGATCGCAGAGGTCAGAACTGTGGTCGCGCTCAAACCTAAGCTGATTACGAGCCGCGCTGGCGAATTAGCGGGCGAAGCCTGGAGAGCACGGTGCGAGCAGCGCGTTCGGGCGCACCCCATCAATCACCCTCCATTAAATTGATATTTTAATAACGACGTGGTCATCAGGCGCACCCTGATTAGATAAATTTTAATTTAAATCATTTGTTTTTCTCCCGACCTACCCCGACGCTGTGGGACGCGACCTTCCATCTTCTTTGTGCTCGTATAAATAACTTATCGCACGCCTGGACGTTAAATATCATTCCGTATTTATTGTTGTCAATAGGCGCGTTGTGCGTCCGCGCAGTAACATTGAACTTACACGAGTACGTAAGCAGGAAAGGGATTAATATGTAAAATAATATGTACACATATGTTGATCGAAGACAATCTTCGATAAAGAACAATCGCTCGGCCGGTCCGCTTGTATTTAACTTTTGCAACGTCCACGTAAATATTATTAATTGGCGAGTATTGAAAGGCTCTTCTTTATTTTGCTTATGAGTCGTTGACTCTAAGCGCTGTCTAGAACAGTTCAATGTATCGATACATATGGGTGTTACGTGTGATTTGAGTTCATTTTTCATTTAATAACTAACGTTCATAACAACGTTGAATTATTTAAGGTTAAGGTTAATTCTTTATTGAATTTGAAAAATAATTTGATTAAAAGGAATACGTTTCGTAATGTTTAATAGAAAACATAAATATTATCAAGGTCAATCGTCCGTTATTTAAAGGTTCTTTTGACGAGTATAACGAAATAATGTTCTTTTATATCGAAAGGTGTAAGACGCGTGTAGCTTCAGAGCGCCGGCTGCGAGCTACTAGCCTGTATTGTTTCGCTGGCTTCTTTTTAGTCGTTCGCATTAAGTTCCTAACGATGGCCTCGAATTTAAATGGTGGCTCGCAAGAAAGGGGCCCGCGGAACTGGATATTCGTCCCTATCGCCCTTCGCCTGTTTTTACGTTTTACGTTTCCGAAGTGGCTAGGTTTTGTAACGGGACGCCGGCGTCGCGCGCGGCGTTGCGCCCGCCGCCGCTGTCATTTCGACAACTAATAACCTTCGCCTGGGTTCATAATTTATAAGGCGGTCCATGCGACCGCTTTTTACCTCTCGCCGTCGCCGACGTCTGGGAATCCGCAACAAAGAGCGGGCCACATTCCGTTTTGCATTCCGCGAGTATTCTTGTGCGACGGACGCCTGCGAATTCGATGTTGCGAAATCAAAATTTGCACTGAATCGATCCGTCGGAGAAGCCGTTCGCATAAATAATGGCCGTCGCACATCGTTTCCCACACAAATCTTTTATTTCACGTCCAGCGTGTCTGCTGTGATCTTAAGCTGGCGGGTGTAAGGTAACGGCGTCCGGTCGTCTCTGCCGCAGAGATGGTGCTCGCGGCGCCGCTGCGGCCGCTGCGGGCGTCGTACGCGAGTGACCCACTTTCGGTATAATAAACCACCCCATCAAATTTCGTCTCGGCAGTTTCGGGTCGACTCCAGTCCATCGGTTAACTCTTAGTTTTTTAGCAACTTCGGCCCCGTTGCATTCCCCCTTTTACGATCGGTTCAACTAACCGACGCTCGACAGAGAGATCGTAAAAGATCAGATTTTATTTCTTATTGTTCGCCTTTCGCGAAATCTAATTGAAGTCGGCAAGGCTCGAGCCCACCGTGGCCTTTACGCGTTTTTAATTTTACTGCCCGCCGTACGCTGAATTATGTCGGACCCATAATGACAACTGACCGAGAATTTGTTCATTACTTTTTATCACACATTAAAATTTTAAACTGCTCGTGTGAAAATAATGCGGAGAGTCGCTCGGGCGGCGAGCCGCGAGCTGCAGCGCGGGCGCGCGCCGCCGCCCCTCCGCCGCGCGCTCTTTGTATTATTTTTCTACAATTATTTTAATATAACCAATATTTTACGTTAACATTGAGCTCTGTTCCCCGGCTATAAGAGTCCGCCGGGCACGCAAATGAGGCTCGCATGTCTGCAAGTCTATTTGCTTCGATTAACTTCATGCCTTTAGACTCGTTTTGGAGGCTGCCCACTCTTCCTACTTTTTACTTATAGTGAATTGTATCAGCGTCCTGCGCTCCGTCGAGCTCACTTACTGGTCATTAAATACTGATAAACGACATGTATCCAATTAAATTTACGGCTTTTATAAAGCTCAATCAGTAATCTCGTTTATTTTTAACAAAACGCGTTATCTACTTAAGTTTTATTTTATAAATTCACGTACGAATAATGTGACATTCTTATCATAGACAGCAAATAAATAAGTTGTGTAGCAATAAGCTTGTTATAAATATGGTTATATTGTGTTGGCGCTTGAGTCGAATAGAGAGACATAGATGAAGTCATAAAGATGTGAAGGTTCTAGTGTGTAGCACGGCAAGTTGCGAGCTTACCGCTTAGTATGCGGGTCCGGTGGCGCTGCGTCACGCGGCTGTCGGAAGCGCTAACGGCCACGTATTTAAATACGTCGCCGCTCTCACACCACTCCTTATTCCATACCTACTGGAGCTATTAAAACACAAATCGCCAACTAGTCCAGAACACTGCCAGCTCTCGACTGCGTATGTGCTTTCAAAATGTACGGATCTTTTGTATTTTATTGATTTTCAAATATGATGGCTTTGTTCTCGCAAACTAAACAGATCGAATTGAATAAATAATCATTTCCATCTGTTGATGGTAGTGTTAATCGCCTGAATATTTTTCCTAGGTGGAAATAGAACCCACGACATCCGGCTACGCTTTCGCTAACCAATGAACCAACAGATCAATAGTATTTGTATTGATATTGTACGAGCGGCCAGTACGTCGAACTAAAGTACGCAAACCAGCTTGTTGATGTTCGCGAGACGGTGCGTGCCTGTCCGCAGACTGCTTACATTCTTATCATTCTACCAATAAAACGCTAATCAAATATTTTTGTAACTCCGCATACATCATGGTTTCCTAGTACACACTATCGCCCGAGATTGATACAAAGCTTTAATAGATCGTATGGCAACAGGGTCACCACCAACTATTCCATGGGACTTTATCCTAACTGTTGAAATGAGGGAGTGTACTACACTTCTCTGCCTACCCCTTCGGGGATTACAGGCGTGACGTTATTTTTAATAGATCGTAAATAAATCATAGTTGCTTTTTATGTAGGTAGAGCTAACTAACCAAAGGCTAAGAACAAAGAAACCCCAATAAATCGCGGCGAGCCTCATCGATCGTACACAACTGTCCTACGCTTTATCGAAACGAGGAAAACCAATAATCGATAAGTGGCATAATACGAAAAAAAATATATCAAGAGCCGCGCGGGCAACATTTATTTTATTGCCATATGTATTGCGCATATATTATTCGAATGATTTTATAGCGGCGATATGGTCTCATGTTGTTAATTTCTTGTTTTCAGGTAAATATCTCGCGCGGGAAGGCAGTTCCACTGTGGAGTTGGTAAGCTACACCGCACTATACTTAAATAGAAATTGACAAGCTTGATTAGAAATGAGTTATATTGAAAATGGAAAGACAATATTAAATATTGGAGTGAAACAATGTGCTTACAGTGTTTTGTTTTTGACGCTGTGAATATGACATTTTTACAGATTTTCATAGCATTTAGTCATCGTGACATGGACTTGAGTAAATCCATTAAAATTCAAAATAATATATCACTTAATGAATTGTATAGTCAAACAGATTAGCCTTTGGCTAATTGGTAGTAAAAAATGTTGTCATTACGAGTTTGGTGTGTAACGACATGTTCAATTGTACATACGTATATAGGCATTATACATATATGTACTGTTAATATAGTACTATAGTGTAGGTACCACAAGTATAGAAGATTATATATGTTCGATATTCATTGGGGGTAGATAGAAATAATTGTGTAATATACTCAACATAATTCACAGTTATTATAAGTAGTTACGTCATAGTTTATATTTTATGTTCTATGCACTTCTGTTTATTACATTCGCCTAATACATCACCATTCCATTAGCTCGTCGGTAGTAGTCGTAAGTATGTATATGATATTGAATTAATATGTTTCGTTTATAGCAGTGACCGAGTAGTAGTGTGCCCGTAGTAATTAATGTGTTTATCGGCTATCGGCGCTGCGAGGTCGTCTGCTTTCTTGTAATGTAGCATTTTCAAAACCACACCATCCTCTTTTATACTCTTTTTAAAACGCTACAACTATCTGATTCAATTCATTTGTTTTATTGCTCATTAACGATTTAAATAAACGTATTCCTTTCCAATTATCTACGTTCGAATTCGCAAATCAATTATGATATAGCGTGTTATGATAATGAGTGAGGTATATAAATAGGTGTCAATGACTTCGTCGCTTCAACATTGTGGCGTCGTATTCGTGGCGCTTACGTCGCTCGCTATCTCCGAGTGATTAGAGTGATCCGTGGCGGTGATGTAATGATGATGCGGCCTCGCGGAGTGCAGCGCACTGACCTAGCCCACGCGAGCACTTTCTTCTAAACTCAAAATGTAACCGTAACTATGAGCGGACAATCGTTTCCGGCGCCCGTGACGTCACGCCCGTCTCGCCGGTCGCCGCCCCTACCACGTAACCTTGGCGCGGCGAGCTCGCGCCGAACGCTCTGCGACCAGCCGCTTTCGTTTTCATCCTTTTTCGACACAATTTGAAATGCTAGCTCCGATCGGCTCGTCCAGCCCTCGCCTGCTGCGGGTCATCGATCTTTATTTCGATAATCTGGACAACTAATTCGAGCCCGCGCCCTTCGTGTGCGTGCCCGCAGCGCCCTAAACTTAATCGGCCGGATGCAAAAATTATACATATCGAATGCCACTTATAATGCGAAATAAGAGCAAAATCTCTGGTAATTTTTCACACGATCCACGAGAGCATAGTTGCCCTAAGCGCGGCACGCCGGGGTGAGCGAACTCGCAGCCTGTAATTTCGGACCGCAAAAGGACCAAAACGCATCGAGATCGGTGATTAAAAACCTTTGTCGGTTCTACTAATATTTATATTTTTGCGATGCGCCCGACATCTAATTGACCGCTCACAAATTCGAGGCGGGCGCTGAGCGGCGCGGCGCCGACCACCGACGCTTCATTAGTTTTCCTGGTAGAGAAATCATAAACTACGCCATTTTTTATGTGCAGTCGTATACGTCGAAACGTGACCCCGTTTAAATGGTGACCGACACCGACAAAGACTATGGAAAAATCCATTTTCCTTGAAGTCGTCCGATCGACACCGGCGTCGCGCGCGTACCTGCGATTGTTCTGTTCTCTCGATTAAAAAGTCGCTAAAAATAGTTACTAAATTATAAATTATTGCAGGTGGCAGGTAACTAGTTTCAACCGCCTCTTGCGGGTACTCTCGATCGACCCAAGGTCTGGGATATTGAACCTGGCCGGAGCAACAGCACGGCAAGGTCCGCCGCGAAAGAGACGGCTGCACTATCACTCATTGTTATGGGGGAAATGTCGCGGCCACACGCGCGCGCCGCCCGATTGATTCTCTTCAATGACTAAACCTTCGACTCCTAATCCGTTCGGTATGCGATGCAAAGCGGCTGCCGGTTATAGAGCGATCCCGTAAGCACGATACGCACTTCCTCAAACAAAGTGTCGCGACGGAAGCGAGACGGCGCTCGGGAAGGTCGGCGGGGCTCCGCGCCGGACAGGGACGGCTATAGGACGACAAGTGCGCCTTCCGCCGACAGAGACGGGAGAAGTGCATTGCGCTGACGCATCGCGATCGTCTGCACGCTCTTGTCTTTTTTGTAGACGCTACCCCCGCGGCTTTCGGTTTCGTTATTTATTAACAACGAACATTTCGACGAATGTCGTTTACGCCAATATCAATCGCTCGTGGCGTAATTAAATCCTCGAGTCGGACCGGTCTCGTCGTTTGGCATTTATGTGTTCCCACGCGGTTGATGTCATTTTAATTATGAATGGCGGCCTTCGGGGTAGGGATGCCGGCGGACGCGTTCCTGCCAGGTCCACTGACCCACTGCCTGTGACCGGATTCCCGACGCGAATGGTTTTCGCTTCGTCAGCGCGCACTACGCGGTGCACCGTTTCTCACTTTTATGTGCATTGTCCACGATGAAGTCGAACACGCTCGCAAGCAGGCAGCTTTTCGACAACAAAATAAAAATAAACTGCTTTAGAGTTCAATGTTATAATTAAAAAGAAATAAATAAGTTTAGGTATTTTAGGCGATCTCCTGCCCAGCGCGCGAACTCTTTATCGGTCGGTTGCTCACGTTCACGGCTCTGTTGGCGTCAATACAAATGCTGCCCTGACCACATCTGACGCCACACCACCAAACATATGCCGTAGGCGGGCGTACACCGCGTCAACAACGTTACACTGACGCGTTGTGCTCGGGAGGCCCGATTACCACGTGTCAGCTTATCTCGCATCATCGCGCTCAAGCAGCGGAGTTCTCACGACGCCGCGACCAAGTGCGTTCACACCTATAAACATCGTGCTCGCGGGCCGCGCTGCGTCGACGCGCTGCTTATTTATACGCAGCAAACATTGTTGAGATAAGCCGTGAACGGCCCGACTGTGCTTCCCACATCTGCCGCGACCTTGGCTCCTTAAGCCCGTTGTGTAACCACCTTATCAGTCACGCTGCTCCATCGCCAGCCGGCTCATCGGCAAATCTCATCGCGCTTTCCGGTCTCGATAAATGTATCGCTGCTATCGAGCAGATGCGGCCACCGCTGCCCTAATAACGTCTAATGTTATGACACCTCTTTCACTATCGTTCCGTACGCGCTTATACCGACGCCCTGCCTCCACGTGGGCCCGCACCTCGTTAACATAATTACAGTTTTCGACTGGCCCGACTGGTTTCGGTGCTGGGACTGTTGCTTTTTATCGACTGGCTCTAAATCAATGTTAGCGCTTGTGCGAAACCGAAAGTTGAGTCGGCGGCGCGCGTCCCACTGGCGGTGCTGTCGGCGACCAAATAGCGTCTCTAATCTATGGGGATAGGGTACAAAACTGCTCGGCGCCGAAGCTTAAAAATGGAAAAAGCCACCCGTGGAAAGAATACGGAACGAAACGCACGCAGCCGGCGAATGTTTTGTTGACATTTCGGTTATGAGTTACGGCTGGGCGAGGAGGCCTGCGCCGCGGCGGTCCTTCCGTGAGCTTTTATTATTCCGGTTATAAATTAAACTATACTCGTTAATCGGCCCTTTAATCCGTCTGGGCGTTGACTCCGCTCCGCCCGCGACGTCGCTCAATGGATCACTCATGTCGGAGCGGGGCTAGTACACTCGTAAATGTATTAAAATCTAAGTAACGAACATCTCTCCGGGTGCGTTGTTTACGCGCTCGGAGAAAAACTCCCAACGGTGGTCCGCGGCGACTCATCGTCGTGGAATGTGGCTGCATCTCGGCCCGATATAAAGCCTACACTGAAGCACCTCGCATCACGGCCGCCGCGGCTCTTATTTATTTAGCACGACTCCTGACGCAGTTCATTACTTGAGACTAGATATCGACGTGAGATAATTCGGTCGGTTAGAGTTTTTTGCGCGTTATTGTTAGCGTCGAATGATACACTGGTTGAATATTTAGCGATGTCCGCTGACTTCACCGCTTATAAAAAATGGCGGATAATCACTCAATAAAAATTCCGCCGATTATATACAGAGTTGTTACACGGGTGTTACGTAATTGGAGTAAATGACCTATAAGCTGGTGGTCTCGAAGGTCTCGCGGACCACGTGGGGGCAGCATGTGGCCCGGCCGTTGCTAAGCCCTTCCAGCAATGTGTTACGAGTAATTATCAACAAAACGTACGTACCACAATGATATGCCACGTGTGGCCCGACAAACACAGCGTAACCGAATTTACGATACACGATTGATTAGCTCCTCGATATCGTGCCTACAGTTGTTTGATTTGTGATAAGTGATTATGTGAACATAAACGGTTCCATTCAGTCACTTCGATTCCACGTAGATACATGTCGAGAAGTGTTTATACGAACTGTGAATTTCAGCCGACAAGGATTCCGTGTTATTCGTCGTGGATGCACTGTTGTTAAATGATTTATATGAACGGTCCGAGTGCTGCTAGGTGGATTTAAAAGTGCTGTAACATTATCGCTGCTTACGTACCCGAGTGTAACGTTTTCGTCGGGTCACAGCGGGCGATGGACGGCGCCCTTGACCGAGGCGTCGCCGTCGGAGTAAACAAATTGAATGAATCGCGTACGCTCACGTATGTGCCATTCATGTGTGCGCCGTTAACGCACGATAATTCAAGCGGCCGTATGTGCGCTAACAAGCGCACATGACGCACGGCCAGCCGCAGCCCCGCCGAGCATCGCATTTACACCTTTCAAATTATTTGCCTGATTCTTATGAACACAATACAAAAGCGTTGCATGTAAATGTTGGTTCTTTACATATCTTATAGGAAACATGTTTCCATTGTTTTGAAAATACTTATTTCGCTGTTCGGGAAAATTCTATCTGTATTAAATAGGTACGGTGAATAAGATTTTCATATTTTTTTTTCGTTCTTTGTTTTGTTTTTCTTTAAACTAGATAAAGACTATTACAAGGTTGTTTGCCATCCGCTAGAGCGGTGTGTCCCGACGGAAACTAAGCGGCGTCACGGCTGGCGAGGCGCCCTTACAAGACGTACCTTCGTGTTGCTGACAGCGACACCAGCAAACACTGTTCCATCTCATTTGAAGCCATTTCCTCTGTTAGTTGATGTTTACTAACTAACCACTTGTAATATATACTAGTTAAATATTCGCAGCTGAGTATTATTGATTGATATTTTATTCCCATGTAAACAGGAAAGTTAATTAAAACAGCATTAGATCCCGTAGTATTTCAAACTCCTTAAAGCCATGTTCATTATTTCTCTTCCTACGCCACCCGGATATCTTTCAAAGGAAAATATTAATTAAGCTATATTAATAGTTTTCTGGACAAGTGTAAAATACTTCGATTGAAGATTTACACAGCATCGAAAGGGAACAGTCTAGGATCCATCCACTTTAGAGGGCTATAATTGGGAATTTTTAATCCTGTAGTGTGCGCGACTGGTGATATGAGACGGGTTGCTGACAGTACCGAACGATTCTATTGATATTTGCACCGCGATATCCATGGTGTGAAGAGGCGGCGGCGGCTCCAGGCGGAAATTGGCACAGATGAACCACGTGATAATCGTCACGCGAATACCTACATGATTACGGAAGGTGCAGCGCGGAGCGCGCGGCGGGGTCGACGCTCGCCCGCGCGACCGATCGCGCCCGAAGGTCAAGGCAGCGCGGCCGAGAGATCCTCCCGCTAGCGCACAACGAAAGAAAAAGTGACAGCCAAACCTGAATAGAATGCGAGGACGAATAAAAATGAAAGCACTGTTTGCTTTACAACACTTTTACTACTCATTTTCGGCGCGAGTCGCCGCCCGTGCTTTTTTTGCGAACGAAATGCGATCGCCCGCTGATCATACCACGTTCGGCTCGAAGCGTCAGGTTCTATTCTGCTTCGTGTTATTCGAAACTAACACCGCAAGGTTTAAAAGTTACTTAACTAGTTCCTATGTACAGGTTTCCTCAAGAATAAAAGGCGCAATTTTTGCGTATGTTTTTGCGATCGTTTCGTTAGTCATTGTAATGACTTGGCCGATTTGCGTGCGTGCGAAAGATCTCGACTGACGCTGATATCCTGGTGTTGGGTCACCGGCGTGGTCGTTGACCGCTGATTTGTGTTACGAATGCCACAATCAAAATATCGATTAACCTATTTATTCGCGGTCCAATGGAGATACTGCTCGGGAGAATATCCACCAGCAAACGTACAGTCTGTAACTAATTGTATATCAAGTTAAACCATTTTTACACAGTGCAAAAAACATGCTCGAAAATGATTTCTAAAAAACCAGTACGTAATCTAAAACATTGAAAATTATTTTATGGTTAATTTATAATACCCAAAGGCTCATTTAGCATGATTAATATAATTAAAACATAGACTTGAATATGTGTATGAATTACATGTTATTATAAATTTGGTACGTCTAGCCTATTGTTAGACTTCAAGTCCCAAAAAAGGCCGACATCTTAAAGGCAAGGCTACCAAGGAAACCTTAAATACTTGCAGCACCTGAACTTTATGTAGTTGAACTGAGAGATACATATACTTCGCTAAGTATGAGGGTGCAGCGTAGCATAAACAGTAGTACACACGTACGATTAAAATACGTCGTGTCAAAAGCAAACTTTCGACGAGACTGCCCGTATTTTCCCGTATGTTCATATTACTTACTGTCTGGTGACATTTAATGTCTTGATAAAAAAGGAGATTCAGAAATAAGATTAGCACGCTTCAATGCGTCTCGATAACTTATTATACCAGTCTGTGTAATCTATAACTACAATTTAAACAAGCGAACGTACCGAAAAAAGGTATTTAAGTTTTTTTTCGAATTCATTATCATAATTAGTGTAAAAATATACGTTTTAATTTACATATATTTAATGTCTAATTAAAAATGCTATATTTGGGTGATTAAGTGTATCCGAGTTGAGAAATGCTTTGAACAACAGAGCAGATAATATTATAGAATCCGTGGCATACAATTTTATCAAAATTAATGATTAGAATTATTTTAATCCGATTATATATACAATATTTCCGTTAAAAAAAAACCATGAGAGTATATTTATTGAGCTGTCAAGTTGATGACACATTTGTTTCTCGTGAAAATTTGAAGTGCAAATTTTTAGGCATAACGCAGTAACAGCCAGGTTTCTGGCGTGAGCTGAAAAGTAATGCTAATTCTAGGACGCGGTCGACTGTGAAGGCACTTAAAGAAAAACGAACAAACGTATTTTTGTTAAGGCAGACGCCTTATCCTTGGCTGCGCAGGCGCATCTTTCACCCACCTCGAGTCGGTTACTGGCCGATTTCCCATGAAATTATTCCATCTTATACATTTACATATTTATAAGGTTTACCAACTTAGTATATAGGTACTATGAAAAAGTACTAAAAACGATAAAATCACAATAATCGTGTACCCACAATTATAAGTGAATTCAGCATCTACAGACGCTCTATCAATGATATAAAATTGTATTTGTTTATGGTCATCATCATAAATATTGACCCTTTTATTAATCCTCTATTGGACACGAGTCTCCTCTTAGAATGAGATAGGTCAAGGTCATAACCCAACCCAGTCAAGTACGGGTAGACAGAGTTCACACGCTTTAGAGAACAATATGGAGAACGCTTACGGCAAATTCCTCGGTTTCCTAAGTTCACACGTTTTGTAATACAAATATATACATATAATCCGGTTTACGTTCCAAACGATGTTATGTACGAGTTATATGTAATTAATCTACCTTCGTCAGACGTGTTCATGTATTCGTTTCAGTTGTTCGAAGAACAAAAAACCCGCCGCGTCTCGAGCAGTGCGGTATTGTGAACGCAAGACCCTAATTAAAACGTTTGCAATCCGATATCGCGCGGTCACTCGATCTGTATCATTTTTGTTTAATGGCGTGTTCTTCGGTCGATTGCTGATAAATTTGCCTCCGAGACTTTAAACTCCTAATGCCGTGTGCACACATCGATCGCGCGCTCTGTTCTACATATTGCTTGGACTTATCTGATACCTTCACAATGATCTCACTTTCGTATTCTTTTAAAAGGTTTTCCTGTTTGTATATCATTGTTATATTGGGCCTTATGGGGTGGACAGAGAACACCGAGTGCCAAATAATTGATCTGACGTGATTATTCTTCATTAATTAGTATATTTATTAATGCGCATCAGTTCCGGTTTTTTATTTTATTCGTTTCGCTATCCACCACTTCATCTATCGTATGTTTTGTGACTACAAATTTCTGCTGGGTTAATCATATACGTTTATCAGTACATTGCTTAGTAGCATAAATTATATACTATATTCTTCATGGAATTTCTCGAAATCCTCTGCTAGCGTTTGAGCAACAGAGTCAGACACGTACTTGATGTTCTAAAAGACATTTCTAAAAGTAATTTATTAACAGTTAAGCAACAGAGTTAGCCATGTTCTTGATGCTATGAACAACAGTATGTAGCAGCTTACAAATTATATCTGTTGTGTTATGGAACAAAAACATAGGTTTTTATTATCGTTACCAACCGACCAGCAACACGTTCTAAGATGTCTAAACGAGTTTCCGATCATTATAAGTTTTAACGTAAAATCGTGAATTTATTTATTGTTACGAGCAGACTAATTTTCTCACAGTTTAATCTAATTTGCCACGCAGCTCGGCTCGGATTGGGAAAACGTACCAATAATGGTACACACTGAGGAACCCATGGTTCAGGAACATGTTCGACATAAAATGTAACAATATTTCTCTTCTCATCTCCAAGATCTCCACGTTGTATAACTGATACTTAAGAACAATACTAGAATCTAATTAGTTTAACATGTCTTCCAAAACGATATATCATCACATCATCACATCAGCCTCTACCGTTCCACTGCTGGACATAGGCCTTTTCCAAGGATCAGGTGTTGTGGCACACCATGGGAAAATCATAAAACGATATATACTGTTATTAAATTAGTCAAAAGTAAAACTTCTTCATATACTTACGTATCTTTACTGACACAACTGATACACGAATATAAAATGATGGTGGTGATGAAATCTATAAATCATCTACAAATCAATCTACAAATCATCAGCGCAATATCTTACTCCGCTTATCGCTTTTCAGCTTGTAATGGGGCTAGTCAGTGTAGAAAGAATGTTCGTGTTGTTGATCCAACATCCTCTCTCAATTGAAAGAGATTCAAATTCTCTAGAATCTTCGGATTGAAGAATTACGTACAAAAGCGTTAGGCGTGACATGAGAGCATTTAGTGTTATTTTTTAAAACCATGAAAGTCAATAATAATTTTGGAATGCAGGTTTTAGAATGACTTGGCTCTATATCTAGTTCGTTGGAGTTATAATGGGGATTAAATTGTATCGCCATATGTATGAGTTACAAGAATTGTCATACTTGTTATTGGGTTGCGCAGACATGTGGTAGTTTCTGATAGTACAGTATCGAATGCACCTAGCCGACTAAATGTCACTCGGTGAGCCCGCCGCCGCTTTTAGTCGCTCCAAAATAGACCGCCCGCGTTCATCAACCCCTCACATTCGTCATTGCTCCTCGCCCGCTCGGCTGACCTTTACATCGGCGCGCCTCTTCGTTAACACTCGTTAAACAATCACTCGCGACCAGTAATGGACACCGACCATTGCGGAACTCTCACGCCTGCTATTAACTCTCCCTCCGTTCAAGAACTTATCTACACCACATAACTTATATTACCATGATAAGTCAACTCGAATTTCGACTTAGACGATTATCCTATAATTTAGTGCTGTCAAATCGAATCCGAAATTAATTGAGTGTTCGTTTCAAACGAAAACCCGACCACAACCGATACGATTGCAATTTGAGCCCGTCATAATGACGGTGCAGCAAAAAATTTTGACACCTTCGATGCAAAAAAATAACAATCGATTATTATTTAATCTCGATCCGTTTGAATCGGTCTCGGCAAACAAACTAGCGATCCGTGAAGATTTCGAGCGTCTTGTTTGTGCAGATCGAAGTGCGGGCGAAGTGCGAAGTCAAAGGTCCCATAATTGTTTCAGAAGCGCTGAACTCCAGACGCTCGTGAAACTGCTGGCCGAATGTTTGTAAACAACTTTATAAAATGTATACACTTTTTACGTGCCATCCCTCGACCAGCTGGGTTTTATTGCGCAACCGAATGTTTTATTGCATTTAGAAACCTTACTATGGTACTGGACGCTGGTTCGTTTAGTCATGTGCTGTATGTGTTATCTTTTCGACTGGGCGATGTGATCGTTGCCGCACCGACTGATCGATAGTGGAGCTTCACGTAACGCGGCCGGCCAGCGGCACTAAAAGATTGGACATCGACATTTCTAGAAGCACTGCTGTTATTTCTAGCGTCGTCACAAGCGCCAACTTTAGATTAGACAGGGCTCATCTGCATTCAGCAGCGCTATTTGTGGAACTTCATAACGTAATTCCCCATTCAGGTCCTTCGGTCGCATACGTTGCGTTAGATTAATGTTTTTCGGAAGCTCGTAAAACGATTTGGTGTACCACTAGTTAAATTTATTTTCTTAGCTAACGATATTGGTGTCAATAGCAAGTAGCTGGAGTTGATTTAAGTGGTAAATGATGGTGATTACACCACACACAGCTGATGGCGTCGCGTTGGTAATAAACACTGAGTTCGAGTATCGCGGGAGACGCCTCGTAACTCAGCCGGCTAAGAACGTCTGGGCGGATTTGAAACACGCATGTTTCTAGGTCACAATCCTCTGTGCTTATCTTTCGTCGATTTTCTTGTACAGAAGCAACACATTATTTAAATCGACAAAGATTTAAATTTTTTTATTTACATAAATAATATCAAGGGTCTTCTTAATTCGAATAATTCTCAACAGTTCCGGCGTTTGACGTATAAATTTAAGATGAACAATCATTTTAAGCATACGACACAATGAAAATTATCACCTTTGATGACAATACCTAATTTCCACATAATTGCTCGTAAGTTATATCACTTGAATAATGAATGAAACACCGTTATTAAAGCGTAATATTCATGTAGTGGATCTGTATGGAGTTATTTCAATACGCAAAAAATAATTATAATATCATAAACAATGAGAGCGGCATAGGCCAGAAAATATCATTTAAGTTTCGGCTCATGAAAATTCTCGTGGTACATTTTACTTGCGTACATTTACGTTTGTGATGAAAGTCACAACGATAAAAGAACATTTCTAAACAAGTATACCTAAATATCTAGCTAAGACAAAGCAAAGCAAATGTCGATTTGCCAGCGGCCGTGTATTTGAATCTCTAGACTAATTTTACGCATGAAAAGCTGGTTTGTTCAACTTTACTCAATATCACCTGATACCTATTTTATTTAATATAATTCTCAAATCCTTTTTACATTTAAATAAATTTGTCTTGTTTTGTTAACAGACATGTTGTATACGAATTATGTTTGCTAATTTGGTGCCGTCCTCCACACTTTTTCATTAAGATGGAATGTAATTACCTGCCAATCTATCCTGACATTTAATAGTCAATCAGACAACCAGAATGGTAAGAGAGTGGAAGACCCAGTGTCCAGCAGAAATGAAAAATAGAAAAAAAATGTACCAGGACATCATGAATGAAAAGACAGTAGTATTAAGATTACAGGATGTGTAATTTATACTGAAGAGGCGACAACACGTGGCGCCTCGTGGGGGTCGGAGGCGTATTCTTCGCTAATATTTCCAAACGAACATGCTATCGAAAATGCAAAGTGACCGCACTAAAACGAAATAGATTTTTTAATATATCTAGGTACATAGTAAGATGCTGTATTAACGCATTGCGGACAATTCTGAATCCAAAATGTAATTAGTTTGTATGAAATAAATTTAAATATGTGAACATATTCCGATGTTGAAGATTTATGTATGTCATTCGAGGAATTGAATATAATATACGTATCTTGTAATCTAAAACAAAAACAAAGATGCATATGTTGACATTCCGCGAAAGGAGGAAGCAGAGGAGTGTAGTACACTCCCACGTTTCACCAGTTACGTTTAAGTCCCATCGATTATTTGGGGAGCCTATTGCCATCCACCGGGCACAATTCCAGACTCCGAGTCGTTACTAGAAATTCTAAATTGGAAAAATCCAGTAGCACCCGACCCAGGTTTTAAACCCAGGACCTCCCGATCGGCAGTCGCACTTGCAACCACTCGACCAACGAGACAGTCTGTATTCCTTCGGGATATAACTTTACTTAAGATACTTGGATTATGTATTGAAATACATTCATTATATTTCATTTTCCTTAATATAATTCTTCTATCCTTCATGTTATATTTTATCCTGTGAACTTTTATGATAAACAATATGATATTTTCTTTAAAATACATAGCAGATAATCCGTTAATTTACCATTAATCAGAAAGAAAAATAAATCGCAAGGGATTAAATCAATTTAGGTGCTTATAAAGTAATGTGTCACAGTCAAACCGCGTAAAGGAGATGTCAAATTCAGTAAATAAGCTCTGTTTATTGTAAGTTCACTAAAACGATATTGTTTCTGTACCTTTCATAGCAAATAACATTGTTTCTGCTGCTTTAATAAGATCGATATAGGTAACGGAACATTCAGAATAGAATAGGAATTCGTGTCCTCCATAATGATGCTGGTTGCGACAAGCCGAGGACAGGGCGCGATGAGGCTTATTGGAGGAGACCTATGTCTAGCAGTGGATTGAGATAGGCCGTTGATGATGATGATGATGATGATAATGATGATAATGACCATGATAATGATAATAATGGTAATGTTGATAATGATATTGAGCAGCTGAATTATTGATAGTTAGTTATTCGGCTTTCTGTCTTGCATTTATTACATTCATTACTGCCTTGCAAAATATTCAGACAGACGAGAAAGTTGACTTATTTATATACGTGTACATAATGCATTAACGTTGGCATGAAACGGAGCACGGAACTTTATTTTCACGTCTTTGTCAACAAGCGTTGTTCATACAACGGCAATTATTGTAAATAAGGGGATGGGTAGAACGAACTGCGAGACGTCTCCGAAGTTTGCACAATGAGTATTGCGTCACCTTGTTGAGCTGGCGTCCAGCGCATTTTAGGAGTCATTGCTATCGATTAACATATTTCATTTACTACAGCTTTCATTACATCATTATCGGCCTACCCCGTCCACAGCTGGACATAGGCCTCTCCAATAACACGCTACTGAGCTCGATCTTCATCTCTTCACATCCAACCACTATGCATATATCGGCACTCCACTTAGCTGGAGGAATTACAGATACTACAGCTTTAAATTATTTATTATGACACCTTTACAATAAATTATAAATTATATATAATTATTTCCGAACCTTTATGGGGTAGGCAGAGGAGCATCGAGTGCCAAATATCTCTATCCTTGCAGACCTGAGGTGTTTCTTTCACATTCATCACTTTCACACGCCAGATTTAGACATTGTACATCTGTCTGCAACACCCTTCTAACCCGTTACATTTTAGAGGTAGAAGTAGGTTCGAAATACAATACGGATATGAAATACTATCATCATGTTTGTTTTCGACAATAGTTAAATGTTCTATAGACATTGGAACGCACAGTTCTTAAGTAAACTTTGCAACTTTCCCGCCACAAAGATTTGTGAAGTTCACTCGATTATTACTGTTCTTGTTGTTTTAATACCGTTAACGTTGTTCTGCTGAGATGATATCTTTTGTCCTTAAAATATATCCATTGTATACACGTATGATACATTTGATTTAAACATTGATTATTTTGTTTCATATCAGTTTCCAGTTATCGCACGAAGGTCATTTATCAAACGTAACATCACGCCTGAATCCCCGAAAGGGTAGGCAGAGGAGTGTAGTGCATTCCAACGTTTCGACAGTTAGGTTTACGTCCCATGGAATAGGTGGTGAGCCTATTGCTTATTGTCATTTATCAAGATTGTGTTTATGGGAATGAAAAGTTTAATTTTGGGAACTTTCGCTGCATAAGTCTTGTATTTTTCTATATGTAACATAGTTATAATATTATTAATGGGTAAGTTTTTTTTAATCATT
The DNA here is from genome assembly GCA_018244795.1 of Parelbella ahira ahira. Taxonomy (NCBI): domain Eukaryota; kingdom Metazoa; phylum Arthropoda; class Insecta; order Lepidoptera; family Hesperiidae; genus Parelbella; species Parelbella ahira. The sequence continues at coordinate 23,874 of DWME01001569.1, forward strand.
TTTATAATGAAAAATTTCGCTTTTGTAATAATTATGATTAATACATCATTGCCATGATGTTGAATACCATAACGCACAAATATTTCGACAACTGATTAACTTTCACATAAAAATATCTATAACTTTTTTTATTGAATCATCTTTTAGTATAGTGAAGCTTTAAGCACACTTATTAAAAATGCCATAAATCAAACTTGCCGGCAGTGTACGGACTGCAATATGCCGGAACCTAACAAATTGGGCGGGGACTGCAGTCCGCAGTGTGCACTCGGGTATTAATACTTTTGAAACGTAACG